>APFE030060532.1:0-12194 GCA_000404065.3 Pinus taeda | reverse complement strand
CACAGCCTTGGAAATGGTGTAAGGACCATGTTGGAGTGGTCTGAGCTTCTGATGGGCTCTTCTAAGGCATTCTTTCTATAGATGCAACCAAACTTTGTTGCCCACTTGAAACTTGTGTGGTACCCCTATGGGTGAGGAGAAGTTTTCCCTATGTTTAGTCATGAATGTATCCCTTCAATGTTGCTGCTGCATGGAGGAACCCTTCACAGGGTTCATGGGTGTAGCGATGATAATCCACTTATATTGGGAGAAACTAGACAAATAATGAATTTCCTAGTCTCGGAGATGAGCCTGCTACATTTCCTACAAGTGATCATAGAGGTGGCGGTAGGTGGGGCTACCTCTAGTATCCTGTATAAGGAATTACCCAAAGAAATAATAATAGCTCAGGTTCTTGATTCATACACATCATGTCACCTCCAAAAGTATGGCTAGCCTAATAATACATCACAAACATCCAGTGGTGCAACATTGCACAATACCTTGTCTCTGAAGGGCTTGATGCTGTAGGGAAGGTGGCACTACTGGCAAATTCAAAGATCTGGTCCTTGGTTAAGCCACCCAGTACTGTATGGCTGTGGGTGTGGTGTAGTTGGTAGGCCTAATTAATTCATGACCTCTATTGAAATAAGGTTCTTTTGGCTCCCACTATTAATAATGAATTGTAGTGGAACACCCTTCACCCACATCTTTGAGTGGAAAAGGCGCCCCCCCTTCTCTGGATCCTCGGGCTCATTCTTCTGGACCTTGGCGGTGGCAACAGTTGCACTGGGCTCCACATCAATGATTTTCTTCCCTTTGTCATTCCCCTTGTCGTGTTCTGACTCAGGGTTGGAACATGCATATGATTCTGAAGCCTTCAACTTGGCCACTAGAAACTACTTGGTTCGACACTAAATTGTTTTATGAGTGGGGCTCTTATGGAACTCACACCACTTTCTTCTGTCCTCCTTCGACTTTGTGGTGTTGTTCTTTTCTTGCAGCTTTGACAGGTTGTCTTGAGTCACCCCACCTTCGCTTTGTTCTTTTGTCTTCAGATTTACAGATCCAAAGTCTCGTTTCCTTTGTTTAAACTTATATTCGATTTTGGAAGCATATTTGTACGTCGTACCGAGCGAGGAGATGTTTAGGAACTCCATCTCATTCTGGTTGTATGTATGTAGGCAGTTGCAGTATTTGAGAACCAAATGTAGCTCAGAATACTCGATACCCAACTATGTGCGAAGGGTATGAAAAATATTTGTGAACTCTCCCACATCTTGGTCCATTCCTTGTCGCAGCGTGGTTCACTTTATGTATTTGTCCTCATAGATTTTAACAGGGTAATACTACTCCTTGATGGCGGCCCAAAATGAATTCCAACTGGAAGTGGACAAAAATAGTGAGTTCGTTTTTCATCCTTCTGCTCGTAGTAAGTTTCCCACCAGTCCTTGACATGCGGGCTTCTTCGAGAAGAGTGAAAATAATCATTTCTCGACTCAAAAAATCTTGAAAAAAAATACCCTTCTAGTAGATTTAACCATTTATCTACGAAATTTGCATCCATCTGACACTCGAATAAGGGGATTTCAAAATTAACTTGTACCTTAAATGGTGTGGTGTTTCCTGAGTAGCTTTTGGAAGCCGGTGTGTCGCCTCTAAGTAGCCACTGAAGGATTTGGGTGAAGTTTTCCATAATCTTGTTCCTTTTTCTCTCGAGGGCTTCTTTGAGCAATATTTTAATAGGATCTCCTGCACCCTCGTCTTTCTTTTCATCCACCATTGAAGGCTGTCAGGGTTTGTGAGGTTGATCTTGCAAAGGTTCAACTAGATCAACCCCTAACTCTTTATACCTTGATCTTGTTGGCGACATACAAAGGAAAACAAAGAAAGAGCAGACCGCTCTGATACCATTGTCCCAGATTTAAATAGGAATGCAATATAGTATAGAAATAACCATGAATATATAGATGCAACATATATAATGCTTCATTTCATTAACGTAAAATACTGGAATATGCTTACAAACAGAAATGAAAATAAACCAAATAGGGTGATGGTAGGTTATCACTAAGAAGAGATGTGGCAGCTACATGCCTTTGAATGTGTTACAATGAGGCAAGAAGGCCTAGTTGTTTTTGAGAAATAATGGAAAACCCTAAACATCCATAACCTAACACTAGAAAATGAAATTCCAAACTGTGGGCCTCATTTGGGTAAATTGGTACATCAACTTCCCAAGGTCGTAACTTTGGCATAATATCTCTGTTTGAGGTGTACCGTAGCTTGTTATAAAGATCTATCTAAGGAATACAAAATTGGGAAGAGAAACATTAGTATGGTGGCCCATGTTGCTACCACATTTCCCAAAAACGTCATTTAGGGCCTTAGAACTACTCCACAAGTTCAAGACCCGAAAAGCTGCTAAAAATAGTAAATTGTGCTACAATTAAGGAAACAAAAACACTAAAAGAAAAAATTTTGGGGGTTCAAGTGGGATAGGTGGGTGGCCACCAACATCCACCTGGATCATTCCTCCCCCCTTAGGAAGCAATGGCATAGAGGCGACACACCGGCTTCCAAAAGCTACTCAGGAAACACACCATTTAAGGTACAAGTTAATTTTGAAATCCCCTTATTCGAGTGTCAGATGGATGCAAATTTCGTAGATAAATGGTTAAATCTACTAGAAGGGTATTTTTTTTCAAGATTTTTTGAGTCGAGAAATGATTATTTTCACTCTTCTCGAAGAAGCCCGCATGTCAAGGACTGGTGGGAAACTTACTACGAGCAGAAGGATGAAAAACGAACTCACTATTTTTGTCCACTTCCAGTTGGAATTCATTTTGGGCCGCCATCAAGGAGTAGTATTACCCTGTTAAAATCTATGAGGACAAATACATAAAGTGAACCACGCTGCGACAAGGAATGGACCAAGATGTGGGAGAGTTCACAAATATTTTTCATACCCTTCGCACATAGTTGGGTATCGAGTATTCTGAGCTACATTTGGTTCTCAAATACTGCAACTGCCTACATACATACAACCAGAATGAGATGGAGTTCCTAAACATCTCCTCGCTCGGTACGACGTACAAATATGCTTCCAAAATCGAATATAAGTTTAAACAAAGGAAACGAGACTTTGGATCTGTAAATCTGAAGACAAAAGAACAAAGCGAAGGTGGGGTGACTCAAGACAACCTGTCAAAGCTGCAAGAAAAGAACAACACCACAAAGTCGAAGGAGGACAGAAGAAAGTGGTGTGAGTTCCATAAGAGCCCCACTCATAAAACAATTTAGTGTCGAACCAAGTAGTTTCTAGTGGCCAAGTTGAAGGCTTCAGAATCATATGCATGTTCCAACCCTGAGTCAGAACACGACAAGGGGAATGACAAAGGGAAGAAAATCATTGATGTGGAGCCCAGTGCAACTGTTGCCACCGCCAAGGTCCAGAAGAATGAGCCCGAGGATCCAGAGAAGGGGGGGCGCCTTTTCCACTCAAAGATGTGGGTGAAGGGTGTTCCACTACAATTCATTATTAATAGTGGGAGCCAAAAGAACCTTATTTCAATAGAGGTCATGAATTAATTAGGCCTACCAACTACACCACACCCACAGCCATACAGTACTGGGTGGCTTAACCAAGGACCAGATCTTTGAATTTGCCAGTAGTGCCACCTTCCCTACAGCATCAAGCCCTTCAGAGACAAGGTATTGTGCAATGTTGCACCACTGGATGTTTGTGATGTATTATTAGGCTAGCCATACTTTTGGAGGTGACATGATGTGTATGAATCAAGAACCTGAGCTATTATTATTTCTTTGGGTAATTCCTTATACAGGATACTAGAGGTAGCCCCACCTACCGCCACCTCTATGATCACTTGTAGGAAATGTAGCAGGCTCATCTCCGAGACTAGGAAATTCATTATTTGTCTAGTTTCTCCCAATATAAGTGGATTATCATCGCTACACCCATGAACCCTGTGAAGGGTTCCTCCATGCAGCAGCAACATTGAAGGGATACATTCATGACTAAACATAGGGAAAACTTCTCCTCACCCATAGGGGTACCACACAAGTTTCAAGTGGGCAACAAAGTTTGGTTGCATCTATAGAAAGAATGCCTTAGAAGAGCCCATCAGAAGCTCAGACCACTCCAACATGGTCCTTACACCATTTCCAAGGCTGTGGGAAACAATGCTTTTGAGCACAACATTCCCCCATTCCTTCTCTTGCACTGAGTGTTCAATGTGGATGACCCTCAACCATGGTTCCCACCATTACTGGACACATTAGAGGTTGTAGAACAACTCACCTAGGACCCAACTCAATAGAAGCTTCCTCATCTCAGGGAGGAACTCAACACAATGGGGATCATTGCTTCCTAAGGGGGGTGGAATGATCTAGGTGGATCTTCATGACCACCAAACTATCCCACTTGGACCCCCACAACTATATCTTTCTGTTTCTCAGTTTCCTTTATTGTAGCAGAGTTTACTATTTTTAGCAGTTTTTCGGGTCTTGAACTTCTGGACCCATCTTGAGGCCCTAAACGATGTTTTTTCAGAAATTTCAAAGCAACATGGGTCCATGGACAGATGTTTCTCTTCCCAAAGTTGTAGTCCTCAGATAGATATTTCTAACGAGCTATGGTGCACCTCAAACGAAGATCGTACACCAAAGTTACAACCCTGAGAAGTTGATGTACCAATTTACCCAAAAGGGGTACACTGTTTGGCGTTTCATCTTCTAGCATTAGGTTTTTGGATGTTTAGGGTTTCCATTGTTTCTCAACAATAAAGAGGCCCTTAAACCTCATTGTAAGACAATTCATAAACATGTAGTTGTCACATATGTTCTCAGAGATAAGCCACCATTGCCCTAGATGGTTTATTTCCATTTCTGTTTGTAAGCATATTTCAATATCTTATGTAATGAAATGAAGATTTATTTATATTGCATATCTGTATTCATGGATATTTCTATACTTTATTACATCCCTATTTAAATCCGGATTAGTGGTATCAGAGCGATCTGCTCATTGTTTGTTTTTCTTGCCATGTCCCCAATGAGGTCAAGGTATAAGGAGTTAAGGCTCGATCTAGTTGAACCTTTGCAAGATCAGTCTCATAAACCCTGACAACCTCCCATGGCAGATGAAAAGAAAGACAAGTGGGCAAGAAATCCTATCAAAATATTGCTCGAAGAAGGCCACAGGAAACAAAGGAACGCAATTATGGAAAACTTCGCCCATATCTTTCAGCGGCTACCCAGAGGCGACGCATTAGCTTCCAACAGCTACTCTGGAAACGCCACACCCTTTAAGGTACAAGTTAATTTTGAAGTCCCCTTATTCGAGTGTCAAATAGACAAAGATTCCATAGATAAATTGTTAAATCTGCTAGAAGGGTATTTTTCTCTTCATGATTTTTCGAGTCGGGAAAATATTATTTTTGCTCTTCTCAATGGAGTCCCCCACGTGAAGGACTTGTGGGAAACCTACTACGAGCAGAAGGATGAAAGTATGAACTCACTATTTTCAGTTGCTCCCACTTGGAATTCATTTCAAGCCACCGTCAAGGAGCAGTATTATCTTGTCAAAAGCTATGACGATAAATACATAAAGTGGACCATGCTGCAGCAGGGAAAGGACGAAGATGTGCTGGAGTTCACAAACATTTTTCATACCCTTCATAGATAGTTGGGTATCAAGGATTCTGAGTTGCAATTGGTACTCAACTACACAACTTGCTACACAGATACATCTACGATGAGATGAAGTTCTTGAAAATCTCCTTGCTCGGCATTATGTACAGATATGTTATCAAAATCGAGCAGAAGTTTAAACGAAAGAAACAAGACTTTGGATCTATAAATCCGAAGACCAAAGTACAAAACCGAGGTGGGGTGACCCAAGACAACCCTTGGAATCCGAATGAAAATAAAAAGACCATGAAGTCAAAGAAGGACACAGGAAATTTGTGTGGGTTCCATAAGAGCCCCACTCACAACACAAGTTAGTGTCAAACCAAGCAGTCACTGGTGGCCGAGTTGAAGGCTTCTAAATCAGATGCATGTTCTAACTCTGAGTCATAACAAGACAATGCAAATGTAAAATGGAAGCAAATCATTGATGTGGAGCCCAGCACCACTGTTGCCACCCCCAAAGTCCAGAAGAATGACACCGAAGGTCCAGAGAAGGGCGAGTGTCTTTTCCACACATAGATGTGGGTGAAGGGTTTTCCACTGCAATTCATTGTTGACAATGGGAGCCAAAAGAACCTCATTTTAGCAGAGGTCGTGAAGCGATTGGGCCTATTGTTTACATCACACTTGCAACCATATAGTATCGGGTGGTTTAACCAAGGACGAGATCTCCGAATTCACCAGCAGTGTGACCTTCCTTATGACATCAAGCCCTTTAGAGACAAGGTATTGTGTGATGTTGCACCTCTGGATGTTTGTGATGTATTATTAGGCTAGCTATACTTACAAAGGTGACATGCTGCGTATGAGTCAAGGCACCAAGTTGTTATTATTTCTTTTAGTAATTCATTATATAGGATATCGAAGGTATCCCCACCTACGACCACCTTTGTAATCACTGCTAAGAAATGCAGCAAGCTCATCTCTGAGACTATGAAATTCATTTTCTGTCTGGTTCGCTCCCAAAGTAAGGGGATAATCGTCACCACATCCATGACCCCCGCGAAGCGTTCCTCCATCCATTTGTAGCAACAAAGGGATACGGTCATGAAAGAAACACACGAACAACTTCTCCTCACCCATAGGGGTGCCACACAAGTTTCAAGTGGGAGACAAAGTCTGGTTGCATCTGTAGAAAGAACACCTTACAAGAGTCCATCAGAATCTCAGACCACTTCGACATGGTCCTTACACCATTACCAAGGTTGTGGGAAACAATTCTTTGGACCAAAACATTTCCTCGTTCCTTCATTGGCACCGAGTGTTGAATGTGGACTACCCTCAATCATGCTTCCCACCATTACTAGACACACCAGAGGTTGTAGAACAAATAACGAGGGACCCAACTCAGTAGAAGCTTCCTCATCGCAAGGAGGAACTCAACGCAATGGGAACCATTGCTTCCTAATGGGGGAGGAATGATATAGGTAGATGTTGGTAGCCACCAACCTATACCACTTGGACCCCCACAACTGTCTCTTTCAGTTTTTAAGTTTCCTTAATTGTAGCACAATTTACTAGTTTTAGCAATTTTTAGGTCCTGAACTTTCGGAGCTATTCTGGCTCCCTAAACAACATTTTTTGGGAGCTTTGGGAGCAACATGATTCCTTGGACCAATTATTCTCTTCCCAATTTTGTAATCCTTAGATAGATCTTTCTAAGGAGATATGGTGTGCATCAAACAGAGATCGCATGCCAAAGTTATGACCCCGAGAAGTGGATGTACTAATTTAACCAAAAACGGCCCACACATTGGTGTTTCATTTTCTAGGGTTAGGCTTTTGGATATTTAGGGTTTTCCATTATTTCTCAACAATAAATAGGCCTTTGAGCCTCATTGTAACATAGTTTAGAGGCATGTAGCCGCCACATCTCTTCTCTGAGATAAGCTACTATCGCCCTAGCTGGTTTATTTCCATTTCTATTGGTAAGCATATTTCAGTATTTTACATTAATGAAATGAATCATTATTTCTACTGCATCTCTCTATTCATGGTTATTTCTATACTTTATTGTGTTCCTTTTTAAATTTGGATCATGATACTTATGCGTAATTACTCATTTATACCCCTTTATAAGTTAAGAGTTTCCCTATCAATGTTTTAACTTTTTAAAAATTAAACCACAAGATTAATTTTAACTAAGTATATTAATGTTACATTTTAGGCTTCTGTGGAAGTTTTTTGTAGTGGCATGATCCGGATTATCCACAGTTTGGTGTTCATTCTGTCGATGTTTCAAACCCCAAAGAGGGTCCATCGTCATGAGTAATTTAGAAAGAATATGAATGAAAGCTTATTGAGAGAAGAGTCTGTCGACCCGGGAATAAATAAACAAACCTAGATCCCTAATTTTTAAGAAAGCCGGACACTTATATGAATGATTTATAATTTTATTTTAATTTATTATTATTTTTTTATAATTTTTTTTATTTAATTAAATTAATTATTTAGTCTTGATTATTCCCATAGTTTATATGGAACATAAAATTATTTTAATTCATAAATAAGTTTAATTTATTAGATTATAATTTAGTTTATCAGTTTATATTTAATTAATTAGTATTCATTTTATTTATTATTATTTACCATATTTTTCATTGTTAATCCCATTTTTTATTATTTTGCCCTAGTTTTCTTAATTTATCACTCAATCAATTAATTAATTAATTAATTTTATAATCTCTGTTTTATTTATTTTATTTTATTAATTAATCAAATTTCTGATTATTATTAATTATTTTTAATAATTATTATTTTTTATTTAATTGACTAATTATATTTAGTTTTAATTAGAATTAATTAAATTGATGTAATTAAATTAATTAATTTTGATTTAATTAATCTAATTAAATTTAGTTTTCAATTTTAAAAATTAATTAAGTAATCAATTTATCATTCTTTATATTGTTTTTTTTTTTATTTAATTAATCAATTTAAATTTTATTTGACTAATTAATTATAATTTTTGTAAAAAGAGCTTCAGCATAAATCACATCAAAAAGATCATTGTCGACGCGTTTCGAACCAACCAGTGTGGTTCATCGTCAGGACGAGTTGAAGGAACAGATCTGGCCTAGCAAGTTAAATAGACTGAGCAGAGACTCCAACGGCTACATAACGACTATATTTGATTTGATATAAATATCAGTAATAGCGTTAGCAATAATAAGAACAGCAAGAGCAATAACTTAAATTTGGATATTATTATGAAAGGCGCATATAGTGATAACGATAATATTACTAATAAGATCAAAACATATATTAACGGTAATGATAGTATCGATAACCTACATAATACCTATAAAAATAGTATTCATAATAATAAAGGTAATAATACACAAGAATCTAAGAATAATGAAGAATCATACCGAAACATTAATAGCAATAACTTAAATTTGGATATTATTATGAAAGGCGCATATAGTGATAATGATAATATTACTAATAAGATCAAAACATATATGAATGGCAATGATAGTATCGACAATCTACATAATACCTATAACAATAGTATTTATAATAATAAAGGTAATAATACACAAGAATCTAAGAATAATGAAGAATCAGAGCGAAACATTAATAAACAAATTTCTAAGAATACTGAAGAGTCTTTCCTAATGGATAAAGATGATAAGACTCTTAATAATAATGAGGCTAATAGCATTTATAATAATAAAGTTAACAATTCTCACAATAATAATAATGAGTCATACAATCTCATTAGTAATAAGATAGATAATGATAATATTCCTAATAATAATGAATCTAACAACAACATTAATAACGAGATAGATAATATGATTCCTAGTAATGGCATTAATAATCTTAGTATTATTAATGATAATGTAGGCGATTCTATTATGAGTACGGATGGCTTTGAAGGTCTTGACAGTATTAATGGGCATGAGGACCTCGGTAATAAGGTTCCTCTTCCCTCGTCTTCGCGGAATAGTAAGGCTGTTAATCTTTCAAGCGATTCCTTTTCCCCGTCTGTCTTTGGTCTTTTAAGCAAGGGCTTATACTTTGCCCTTGCCCCTAGAAAAATCCCCGTAGATGACATTATTTGTGACGTGGAGCACGGAATTAGAGATCTGCCTGATAATATTAAGGACACCATCAGACAAAATTCTGCTGTGGTTCTCAGGAGGGCTAAACCTCCTCGAAGGAACCTCTGTAAAGAGGATTTTGATGCCTTAAAGTCCTTAAATCAGAATGAAGATATTGTGGTCCTTAAATCGGACAAAGGAGGGGCTACGGTCATCCTCAACAGAGATGACTACCGTAAGAAGATGTTAGATCATCTTCTCAATAGTGGCAGTTACAAAAAACTTGCCAAGAACCCTCTGAAGAAAATCTCTAAGACAGTAGCTCACACTATCAAGTCTAGCAGCTCGGTGGGTACCCTATCCTGTAAGCTCATTGAGAGCAATCCCATCGCTCCCAGAATATATGGGGTGCCTAAAATTCACAAGGATGGGGTCCCTCTGAGGCCCATTGTCAACACCATCGGGGGTCCAACCTACCTTCTAGCCAAGTTTCTGGCTCTTAAGCTGAAGCCTCTTGTTGGCCGCACTGAGTCCTTCGTGAAGGACTCTGCATCCTTCATCATGGATCTCAAGGGTATTAGGCTAGACCCCGAGGACATTCTTGTCAGCTTTGATGTGGTCTCCTTATACACGTGCATTCCTATTAAAGAGGCCATGGAAGTGATATACTACCTAACAGATCCCGACACCACGCATCTGGTTGAGGTATGTCTCACTTCCACATTCTTCTGTTTCGAACGGGAGTTCTTCGAGCAGACCTGTGGTGTTGCCATGGGTTCCCCCCTCTCCCCGATCATAGCAAATCTTTTTATGGAGGATTTCGAAGCCAAGGCTCTTGCCTCGGCCCGTCTCCTTCCGAAGCTGTGGAAAATATACGTAGATGACACTAATGTCATCTAGCCCCATGGCCATGAGGAGCTGGATCGTCTCCTGGATCACCTCAACAGCCAGTCCTTAGCTATTAAGTTCACCATGGAAAAGGAAGTTAATGGCAGCCTCCCTTTCCTGGATATTCTCATTTCTAGGAAGAAGGACGGTTCTCTCTCCCACGCAGTGTTCCGTAAGAAGACGCACACAGAGCAGTATCTTCACGCTGATTCCCATCATTTCCCTGCTTAGAAGATGGGTGTTCTTAACACCTTAGCTACATGTGCCCTCAAGATTTCAGATAATGAAAGCCTGGAGAGAGAGAGAACCCACCTCCTTGATGTCTTTGTGGATAACGGTTACAGTAGGCACCTTGGTCGGAAGGCTTTCCTTACAGCTTCCAAAAAAGCGTTTATTAAGAAAGAGCCTAAGGAGCGTCATCCAGGTGTCCATCTTCCTTATATCGAAGGGACCATGGATAGGATTGTTCGGATCCTTAGAAAGTTTGATATTCCCTCAACCTTCAGGCCCCTCAAAACCATTCGTAATTCCCTTCGCTCTGTGAAGGATCCTGTTAACCCCAAAGACATGAAGGGTGTTTATTTGATTCCTTGCTCTTGTGGGATACCCTATATAGGGGAAACAGGGCGCTCCATCCACCAGAGAATTTGTGAGCATGCAGCGGACCTGAGGCATGGAAGAACTAAGTCCTCAGCTTTAGCAGAGCATGCGGACAAGACTAAGCATCATGTCTGCATACAGGAGGCCAAAGTCATTGCGAGGGTAGATCGATACCATCATCGCAAGTTAAGGGAAGCTATTGAAATCGAGCGAAGACCCATCAATCTCAACAGAGATTATGGTTGGAATGTAAGTAGGAGTTAGATCCCTGCCCTGTTGTCTTAAGGTTTCTTCTCCCCCCCCGCCTCTCTGGTCATCCTAGGTGCTTTATCTGTGTGTATTTGGTTTAGTCTTTTCGTGTATATTTTTTGTTGACATCGTTGTGTTCTTCTCTTTTTATTGGATTCCTCCAGTATCTATTGAGGGCCCTTTTTTCCGTTTTAGGTATTAATCGAATTTATTTTTTCCCTACTATAGGTCCTTTTCCGGTTTTAGTAGTTTATTATTTAAGTTAGCTTGATTAGTATATCTAAATTAGGATGTACTATTGGATCTAGTTTAAGTAGTATAATGATAGCTTATATAGATATATAGTATTTCTCGAAAGAATTAAAATTCAATAATTTTTAAATAAAACATATATAATATTAACTTAAGATGAATATATAATTACTTATATAACTTAAAATTATTTCTTTCTAAGGAAGTAATTCAAGCAATAATAATTTAAAAGTAATTTTTAAATAACCATTAATATTAAGTTATTCAAGCAAATTAAAATTCTTTTAATATTCGCTCATTTATTTTATTCCTAATATCTCTTATCTCTAGAAATATAATATTATAGGACTAGATTTAATAATATATATAACCAAATTATTTTTCAAACCATTAATTTATTTAAACAAATAAATAATATCAGCTCATAAAAATATTATATTATTACTTAAAGTCATAAAAATTAAT
>APFE030060517.1:0-34546 GCA_000404065.3 Pinus taeda | reverse complement strand
AAGTAATGAACTATTGAAAAGATGAGATGATGAATCATGATGTCAGATAAAAAAGAACCTAACATTTTGAGGAATCTTAAGCAACTATGAGGTAAAGATAAAAGTAAGTTCCTATTTAAATGTTTTAACTATTGTAAAGTTCTTTATTATGCATTAAAAATTCCCCAAAAGAAGAAGGATTATGATCCAAAAAAATATGTGTAAAATGATAGAAATAAGGCTAAGAAGAATTAGTTCTATGTTCAAGAAGAGAGATCCTCAAGTGATACCAATCAATCCTCATATGAGTACAAGGCTGATAATACCTTTAAGGAATTCATTTTTAATTCAATAAAAATCCTATAACTAGAGGTTATTTTTTATGATGAAGGAGTAGTTGACCTTGCAGGAGAACTAGTAAGTGTACTTCAGGAGATTAAGGTACTATGAAACAAAAACAAAATCCAAAAGGAATCTATGAAAGCTAAGGTTGAGGCTTTGGACAACTAAATTAATAGGTAAAAAGAAACTTACTTGTCTTCATGTAGCAAAAGAAGGGGCCAAAATCTAGCCATTTTTTAAGAAAACAAGATTTATCCAATCTATGAGGTCTTCTAGTGTAAAAAAACCCAACAAAATTTCTAGAATGAGCATTGAATAACTACCCTGATTATATATTTGATGTATGATTTTCTTTCCCATGATTATACACTTGGTGCCAAATATTTTTTCTACAAAATAAAGATTCTTAGTCTTAATGAATTTATGGCTTTAAGGCTTGTGGTTCTCTACTCTTTATAATTAGATTACAATCAAATTCAAATAGTGAATATTTTGAGTTTTATGAGTCTTTTATTGTAGTTTAGTCCATTTCCTTCAATAGTGTGATTTTGTTTCTTTATATTTTCACAGGTTTCTTTATATTGCATCTATATTTATCATTACACATGTGTAGAGATTTTAAAGTTCACTAAAAAAACTATATATCTTTTTGATATTGTATTTTTGTTTTGGGGGCAAAAATGATTGAATTAATTATATATTCCTACTAGCATTTAGGCCTTGGAAACATGCTTTGAGTATTTTTGGGCATAATTTATTTATTCTCATTCATGTACAAAAGATGAAAAAATATATTAACCAACATTTATCTTCTATTATTGTTCCATGGATTTTTGTGTTTTTGTTTTAAAGTAGAAATGGTTGAATCAATTATATATTCTAGTGAGATCTATGTTAGTAAAACATGAAGTTGAAAAATAAAAGATAGTTAAATACTTAGGTGAGCTCCAATATACCAAAAAGTAAGTGGCAATGAAATTCTATAAGGATTATTTCATGTGGTATTACTTGAAAGAGTGCCAAAAAGGATTCCAACAAGGTGAAACATGTGTAATTACTTCATGTAATGTTTTGTACTACAATTTTAATCCCTAAACAATAGATCACTGTGTAATTTAAAGGCACTAAAAATATATATGTAAAAAAAGGTTTTACATCAAATTTCCCAAAAAAATTAATAATGTTATTTATAATGTTTTAAAATATATTAAATGGATACTAAAGGTATAAGTGTATATATTGGGAAGATATAAGTGTACATTTTGGAGTCTCACTTAAGTTAGGGGAGCTATTTTTCCAATTAATAAAAAAAACAAAAATAATGAAAAATAATTTGGTATTCATAGTCATAATAATTTTCAAACTAAGATATTGGCATGTGACTCCTTTTAGGGCATAGGGGATATGATTATGTAAAAAATGATTAAAACACAACGAATGGATTTAATAGAAATATCATAAATTATACAATATTTGATATCCACATATAAAACCAAATACTAAACGCTGACATCTAAACAATCATGACCTAGGTTCAAATTATAGACTTCACTAAGGTGTAATAAAAAAAGCTATGCTATGATAAAAAGTGAAAGTTCTAGAAAAACCCACTAAAATTTTTTGTAAACAAATTCCTAAAATTTAAAAACACTTATTTTCTTTATAATTTCAATAAATTTAATTTTTTTTTTTAAATCACAACTTATGTTTTATAATATTTTTAATTTATTTTTATAGTGTTTATGGTATATAATAGACAACTCTCTTTATATTAAAATTATATACATTCCTGTATTTATTATGCTATATTAATCATAGAAAAATAAACATTAGCTAAATATAATAATCTAAATAACCTTAAATAAAAATAAATCTTAATATAAAAATTAATTTCGAGATACAAATATAATTTATATTATATTAATGATACGCATAATGACCTTAAACACAAGAATAAAATGATAGACTTCTGTTTTCCTAATTAATTTTTATAATTCACCAGGAATATAAAACTCTATACTCAGTGGATCAACCATGATCATTCGTTGTTATGTTCAGATTATATTTAATTTTGACGTTTGAAGACTATGTAAAAGATTAAGCCTAATTTTATAATTATTCTGAAACATCCTACTTTATTTTCTTTAACAATGTGCAGAGCGGCGGCCATCAACTTTGTTGTGCATGCTGTGGCTGGTTTTGTTGGAAATTCAGAGATTTTCTGAATAACAGAATGTGCCGTTCAGGTCCGTGAATAGCATAGTGCACCCAGCCAATAGACTGCTGAATCCCAAGTTTTCACCATTCATTCTGCATAAATAACAATTTCACTACACCATTAAAACACAAACTATAAACAACATCCAACTCCGTGCTACAAAATAGAAAAGTAAGCAAAGCGCTCTCCCACTAATTTCAGAAAATTACTGTGGAAATAAACTGAGAGGATAAATACTATGTGTGGAAATAAGAGCCGTCTCACTTAAGAATTGCCCACACTAACTGTTAAATGCATATATTGTTGTTCAACAGTGTAACAGTTAAATCTTAAGTACCCAACAGTTGCAGCATGGGATCTATTTTCTTATTCGCTGAAATTTAAAGAAATGATACCCGGAACACACTGCATTATAGAAAATAATGACATTAATTTAGACAGTGCCATCACCCATAAGAAGACGGAAGCCTTACCTCAGTTAGAAGGCGATCCCTCGGAAGAAGCTGCGCAACATCACGGGGAAGCGTCACATGCCTGAGCAAACAAAGAAACAACACACTCAAAGCGGTATCCCTAAGCCCGAAGAGAAAACCTTTTCTAACCTAATTTTCTCTTCAAACCCTAACCCTAACTTGTAGATGCTAAAGGGAGTACGTCTGACAATAAATCTTTACAATGTCTTCGAATGAGAAATAAATATTATAACCTGTACTCATAGTTATCGTCGTAGTATTTTTCAGAATACCGAATGTCAGACATTTTTCTGGCCTCTACAACAATCAAGAATATTTAGCAGATTGGATTTCGAAATACGTCACAGAAAATTGTGTGAAGACTGATAAGAAATACGAGATACGTCACTGAAAATCGTGAATACTTCTATGAAATATGACTTCTGTTTCGAGTGTAGAAGCTAAACGATATTTATAATGTTAGGGTTGGAACGACGCAACTTCTTAATTTCATTTCATACACCAAAATGATAGGGTTCGTGGCTGACTTTCCCACTCTTTTTTTAAATGTTTTAATCCTATATGTGCGAGAATAGGTTTATAGCTTTACAAGCCATTTTAAATGATTTTTTTTTTTAAATAATTAAAATATATATTTTTTATTTTTTATAGATTATATTTGCTTGATGTCTAATATATCATTTAGATACTGGAGGGAAATTTATGTTTTACTTCACATTATGGAGTGTCTTAAAAATGCACCCTATCACTTTCCATCCATCCATTGGTGACATGTTAATAAAGGTTTGCCAAACTTTTAATTTGGCCTATAAATGGATGTATTGCAAATCCATCGTATGGATGGGACATAAAGATCCATGACACATAAAAGCTTTACAGGAGATGAAGGAAAGATTTTATGAGGGAAACCCTAGTGGGAGATAAAGACTAGATTTTTTAGAAACAACCTAAGCAAATGGAAAATCCATAAAAGCCTGAATCCGCTAATGGTAACTAAATCATGAAAGAGTATATTAAATACCCACTGCAATGATCAATTGAGGACAGTTGACCATTTGCAAGATCACAGGCTTGGGAAATCTGAGGTGATTCACAGTTGGTTGGTGGTGCTCCTCCCTCTAGGTGAGATTTAGTTGGTGTCATTTGCATGGAATGATTGTATGTGGATTCTTACTCTCTGGCTTTGTTACCATTATAATTTTCTTATGTGGAGTTTTCTTAGTTTTGAGAATATTTTAATGAATTACATGTGCTTAGATGTTAATGATGTTTCCCTCTATTCCAATGACTTTTACTTGCATGGTATGTGTTACATGTTAAATCCTTACTTGATAGGATGTTAAATCATACAACTTAGACTATATGGATTGTTTAATTACCTCTGTTATGGAAATGAGGGATGGAATAATGCATGTGACTCACATGTGATGAGATATGCATGTGAGGGTTATTATGATCATATTTACATTTGTTAAGGAGGGATAGTATTCTATGGTATTATACAAAGGTTCATGCATATGGAATAGTTATGCAGGAATGTCTTCCATAGAATTTTTGGTGATTCACCACTATCTATGTCCTACATAATGAAGCTTGCTACTCTTGCATGCTTCATAAAGAACTCATGGTGCCATGTCGCATAAGGGTATTAGGATTTTCAAAGATTTAACTCTATGCTATAATTTAACCCTTTGTCCTAGTTGCCTCTTAATGACTAAGGGCTAATCTAAAGAGTACTCTAATTACTCTATATGTAATGATTGATTTAATACAATTTTGATGGCCACTAAAACTCAACTCTAAATGAAGAAATTTTTAATTTAATGGAGCCTAAGGGGGAAATTTCTAAGTAGGATAAGGTTGTTCACTACAAATAGTATGATAGCATAGGTTCAAACACTGAGGCCTATGGACTAATCCACCTCACAAGAGTTTCGTTGAAAGGCTTTAATTATAAAACCTCTGTAAGGAAATTGACCCAAGATCCCTAAGGAAGAAACTGAATCTTGAAACTTAGAACATCTTAATACCGTATTGGTTTCATGACATTAAAGAAAATTAGGATTCCTTAAGGTTAAATCCAAATGTTAACATTGTTTATTTAGGAATCATTAACATATGCGTGATAATTTAATTGGATCAAGTGATTAGATTTAATAAAGAGTTCTATGCATTATGGGAATATGTCAACTTTTACCCCATCTAGATCGAAGCATGATTTCTTGAGAGACCGTATGGTGTCAAAAAATTTGTACTAAGTCAATGTCAAAATAATTCGTGAAATACTTCCATCAATCTCGAATCCCTATCAACACCTACGTTAAAGGTTGATAGTTTTGGTGTATATATATATATATATATATAGATATATATATATATATTATATATATATATAATTTAATATATATATATATATTTATATATTATATATATATATCAATATCTATATTATCTCTATCCTATCTCTATCTCTATCTCCATATATCTCTTATATATCTATATATAGATATATATATAGATATATATATATTGATTGGAAATGGCAAAGGCCTCATAACATAACACTGAAATTTCGAAATAAAATATGATTTGTGCATAATACATGATGATTAGGGAATGTAGAAAAAAAGGTATCCATAGAATAAATAAGACTAAAAACATCACCATCAATTTTTTCCCGGTTAAATTCATGGGGTTGTTGCACTTTAAAATTAAGGTTTGAAGTCACTAATGCGAAAATATTACTTGTTCTACTTTTGACATAAAATTCTTATGTTGTAAACCAAAAGTGGCTACCGAGAATTAGAAATTAATGAAAGCACTTGGAAGAGCGATTTTTTTTTAAATAAGTAGGTATATAATATAATCGGTTCATAAAAACAATACAAAACATGGTCTATGTAAACATGAGAGATATAATTTTGGCAATTAGATCTTTAGATCGATAAAAATTTGAAGTGATAACACTGGTATTTTAGTTAGAATCAAATGTGGTTTTCATTAATCCATTGATTAGATGGATTTTACAGTTGCATCATAATCGAGGCACCTCAATAACCTACGCATGGTCCAATAGGAGGTGGTTATCAACAATAATAGATATGGCATTAAATTCAAAACAAAAAGAAAAAATAAATTGGAATCACCCTAAGATTGCTATTTCCTTTTGGGTAAGCCACCCCTGTGTCTCACGTACTGTCAGTTGATGGTTTTTCTTACCACTCACCTGCATTCCATTCAAAATGGTCACCCGCTAGCTCCCTGAAAGGCAAGAATTCCACTTGTTCATTACCCATATGGATTTGAGATAAAAATAATGAAACTTGAATTAATGAGAAGGAGTTGGAGCTCAGAGGTGTGTACATCACCTGGAGACTGCACCCATACAAGGAGGAGACTCTCTCTCTCTCGTTCACTCAATACATTACAATGAATGAATATTACATATTAAATACATGACTGAAAAGTAGGTAGTTGAAACCATCCTCCTAAATTCTAGAAACAACTCCTAAAGTAAGAAAGTAACGTTACAACCACATAACCATTTCTTCATTATTTCTAACTCCCCCCCTTAATGAAGAAAGGGTTATTGTGCACACCTAACATCCCTCTAATTAATTCAAACTTTTTTCGCCCTAGAGGCTTAGTAAAGATGTGAGCTAAATTATCACAGGTATTACAATAATCCACACAAATTTCCTTAGAGTGTATCTTTTCCCATACAAAGTGAAATTGAGTATCAATATGTTTAGTATTCTTATGGAAAACTGGATTGTATGCAAGCTTTATTGTGCTTTGATTGTCTGTTTTGATGCTGGTTGCTGCTTTTTGTCCTTCGCCTGCATCACTAAGTAATCTCCTCAACCAAATGGCTTCGCATGTCGCTGCACACAACGCCTGGTACTCTGCTTCGCATGACGATAACGCTACAGTACTTTTCTTTTTGTTGCACCATGAAATAACCCCGGATCCAATGCTGAATGCATAACCTGTGATGGATCTACGATCGTCCAGGTTACCTGCCCAATCAGAATCAGAATAACCTGCTAAAGTAACATCAGAATTGCCTGTGTATAAAATACCATAATTACAAGTACCACTAAGGTATCTCAACACACATTTCACTGCATTCCAGTGACTGTCAAGTGGTCTCGACATAAACTAGCTCAGCACACTAACAGAGTATGCCAAATCAGGCCTACTTGTCGTAAGATATATCAAACTTCCCACTAGCTGTCTATACAAAGTGGCATCCACCTGTTTTGTGCCATCATCACTGCTTAACTTGAGATTCTGCTGCAATGGTGTTGCTGCTGTTTTACACTGTTCCATTCTGAATCTTTCCAACACGTTTCTAGCATACTTTTCTTGAGTTAGAAAAGTTTGACCAGAATCCTTCCACACTTCGAGTCCTAGGCAATAGTGAAGATCGCCAAGGTCTTTAATTTCAAATTCCTGTGACATTTGCTGCTTGATTTCTTTGATTAAACTATCTGCATTCCCTGTTATTATCATGTCATCCACATACAAAGAAATCAAAATGATCTGTCTCTGTTTATTTATTTTGGTATACACGTTTGGATCGTTGAGGCTCCTATAAAAACCATGCTCAATAAAGAATGAATCAATTTTGTCATACCATGACCTGGGTCCTTGTTTCAATCCATAGAGTGCCTTATGCAGTTTACACACTAAATGCTCTTGCCCCTTTTTCAAAAATCCAGGAGGTTGTACTAAATATATTTCTTCTTTTAATTCCCCATTCAAAAATGCAGATTTAACATCTAACTCGTGTAGCTTCCATTTATGTTTTGTTGCTAAATAGATTAGCATTCTAATTGTATTAAGTTTGGCTACAGGGGCAAAGGTGTCATCGAAATCAATTCCTTCCTGTTGTGAATAACCCTTTGCTACCAGTCTTGCTTTGAATTTTTCTTCAGTACCATCTGCATTTATCTGCATTTATCTTAGGTTTATACAGCCACTTACAACCTATAGGGGTTTTTCCTTCTGGCAGCTCAACTAAGTCCCAAGTATGATTTCTATAAATGGATTCCATTTCTTCATGCATTGCAGCCCTCCATTCATCTGATCTACTTTCTTCTTCATAATTTAAGGGTTCTACAATGTTCAAAATCTTAGACATTAAAGCATAGCCTCTAAGTTTTGAAGGTAGTCTAGTCTTTCTACCTGATCTTCTAGGTAAAGAACTCACCTCAACTCTTTCTGTTTCAGTATTGTCCAGGCCTGTATCATCACTTATTATGTCATGCTTCTTCCTGTTTTTGCTCCTACTCCTGCACCTTTTCTTCTTCATCTTCACTGTTTAGTTCTATCAAAAATGGAATATGACTTTCATCATCAGAGTCTTTCTTTCCATCTTCTATGTGTTCATGAAATATGACATCTCTCCTTGCAAACACTTTATGAGTCACAGGATTATATAATTTTTATGCTTTGTATTATGTGCCATATCCTACAAATATGCATTTCAAGGCTTTGGGATCTAGCTTTTTCCTATCTAGTTTCGGTACATGAGCAAAAGCTTTAGATCCAAATATTCTCAGATGATCAACTGGTGGTTTGAGTCCAAACAATGCCTCAAAAGGGGTTTTGAAGCCTAAACATTTGGTGGGACTCCTATTCTTTAAATAAAAAACACTATTAATGGGAAGGGGACATTTATTTCATGCATTCATATATGCTGAGTGTGGCTTGGCTCTACTCTCTGTTTTTAAATCAATCCTATGCTATATCAAGTGGACATTGCGTGATTGTAATTGTATGTATTTGTAAACACTTCCTTAAGGTTATTTTAGAATCATTTCTTATGACCTCTCTATAGTAAGATTTCCAGGATTTCAAAGGGTTTTATGTCTCTGTGTCATACAAAACCTTAGTTACTTTAATTTCTACTTCTATAATGTTTTATTTAGTATTTGTTTGAAGAACTGAAGATTTATTTTTCTGTATTGCGCGATATTTCATATTTGGTGGTAGAAATAATGAAGGACTAATTTATAGTATTTACAGTAATTTACGGAGCTTTTGGATTGGTAAGGATATATATATATAATTATCAAACGTGGTGATTCAAATGGTCAATAAATTGGTTGTTAAGATTTTAACTGTATTCATCCTCATGGTCTTTAATTGGAATGAATATGCAATCAACATATGTGAATGTTAAGTGGTATTAATATAAAAACCTATGATATTTAAAAGATATGACAACGTACGGGCAAATATTTTGAAACTTGTAGCAGGTACAAGAACAGGAAATGGTTGAATAGTAGCGTTGAATTGGCATTCCTTTTTAAAATGGTTTATCCATCATACAGTAAGGCATGGGATTAATTAAGATTTGAAAATAATGTGTGTTGGTGGAGTGGTGATTCGTTCCTTTCTAAGATTTATTAAACCTAATTTAAAATATATATGTACACGTCTGTCTAAAATACAGTTGGAGTCTATTCTCACTTTCTCCATTTATAGTTCGGTATTATTAAAATTTACATGAACAATTATACTCTTAGGTACATAAAGCGAGAAGCTCTTAGCAATCAAATAATTTTTTGTGTTTCCATGATAGTCTTTCTGGCATTTCCACTCAAAGATCCACACGACAGGAAGTAATATATGGTTTTATGCGTAAATCTTAAATGGAGCGATGTCTCTCAATTTATTACAGGAGAGCAAATCAGGTTTGAATAATTAACTTGCAAGAGGGAAATCTATTTTAACATGTTATTATATATACCATAATCTATGCATTGGATATCCATAATAGTAGTCTTGTATACCACAAATAAGTCACCTTAATTAATAAGAAGCATTTCCTAATGCTTTTGATTGATGGAAATGAGATCATGTTAGATTTATAAGTATATTCTTAAGATTATGAAATTATGCAAATTAAGAGCATACTTTAATGTATATATCTCATATAGATAAGTTTCTAGGGGAAATATCTAACCAATATGAAATATTCTAAATTGGAAAAGGAATTGAGACATGACGAGCATATTTCTTAGTAAGAAAAATACTACAATTTTTGTGTGGATGCATGGCTTAATAAATCACCGAATACTTGAAAGGAGGATTGTATAGGATTGTATAATAGAGAGACCAGAATTGTATGATCGTTTTATTGTTATGTTATGATACATATACCCATGCATTGGCATGAATGGTGTTTGTTACCATAGGCTTGTTAAGTGGTCATTCAGATAGACATGTTTTAAAAAGGATCATGCTTAATATCCATGCATATTAAAGAGTCATATAAATCTTCCATGTAAGCACTTGTTGATGAGTTCTTATATTGACTGTCTCATACATGTTGAAAGAAAGTAAAGTTCAATGCTCAACAAACATAAAGATGTTAATTACCCCAATGCCTATTAAGGGCGATTATAGTGCAGAGGGAAATAACACGATTTGACGTAATGACTATATTGGTAAAGTAGTGTAGAGTTGTTGTTGTGTTTTGATAGACTATATGTTTCATTGCTTAGATGTTGGCATAGTTATGTTGATAAAATATTGGTGGGTTGTGACTTGTAGAATCAATTTTATGTTGCTACCAATGCTTACAAATATGCATAGCATGTAGAAATTTGGTTTTGCCTACATGCAAGGTATTTGAGTTGTTTGAAATATATTGAAGTTATATTTTGTTAGAATACATGCTTGGGCTGTTATGTGCCAATTAAATAGGAAAAGTATGCATGAGTATTTTAAGAGTGAGGATCGACACGAAATTGTAGGTTATTATTTTTACTCAGATGAAATTTTCTATAGCTAAAGTTGTTATAGCATGCAATAGGGAGAAAATTCCTTAAAAGTAATGGTGTTCGATTTTGTTTAAGGTTAATAACAAGTAATGCATATGGGAGGAAGATATAATTCTCAAGTCGCACACTTACATATCTTGCCCTCATGAATGGAAGAATTACAATTCTGATAAAAGTAGACTAAGATTCTAGTGAGAGATTAAACTATGGTAATCATGCTATAAGAGAAACTTATACATGGTATAATTGCTATGAAAATAGTATACCAAAGTAAAGGATGGTGATGACATGTTATATTATAAGGCTATATAACCTACATAAATTGTCATTCAAATTAACCTTTTGAGTAATGCATCTACATACAATGTGATTTGTTCTTTGGTTGGAAGAAAGTATGGTTAAGGGGAAATTTAACTTAAACATATTTCGAGGACATATGAATCTTTTCATGGATATGCATAATAGCACCTATAAGTATCCTTGAGTTTAAACCATAGTAATTAATGGAGTAGAAAAAATGGTATGGACCATTCGGTCAATTAAATTGTATTAAACAATCTATTTAATAGATTGATATCATATCAATTGAGATGCATAAATTGTATCAAGAAACTTTGAGAGGATCCCTTGTGGAATTGCATTGGTAAGGTGTCTCGACAACATAAGGAAATGTTGCATAATTCAAACGAGACGTCGTAAAATAGATAACTCGTATTCTGGTAAAGGGTGATTTAATGTTAAGGGTGAGGTAACATGTAAATACCGAGAGATCATAAACACTTACAACTAAAAGGAGTGTAGGATTGAAAGTAGTAAAAACTTTCATGTATAACTACATTGAATTATGCATGGCCAATAGGTTGTTGAGGCATAAAAGGGGGAATAATAAAACATACGAGATAAATTAATGATCTAATGAATAATTAAACTTCAAAAACTATGAGTTAATAGTTTTCTTTAGAACATTAAGCACAAGATATGATTAAGATGAAAATATTCATGAATACAATACTATGTGACTCATATTGTAACCACATGAAGTCTTGAATTGAATTACACTTGACATAAAACTTTCTTAATTACATAGAGGGACCATGATCATAAAAATTCCTTCAAAACTGAACATAGTTAAAGATAGAGGAATGTTGGTATGATACAAACATGGTGGAAAAATATGTGGATAAAGTTTATGTGAGGATGGTCTTATAGGTTGCACCACAGATGGACTATGTACAACATCACATATGTAACCATATGACTAGATATGCTACAACGTTGAAAACTAAAATGTGTATTGGTGTGTATAACATACCTTGTGTGTAGGTATTCATAGAGTCATTGGACAAATGTTTGGCCAGGTAAAAAAACCTTGATGTTACCTAGAAGAAGGAAAATAATTTGGTATAAGTAATAGTGGTTAATCGCAGTTTGGCATACGTAGAATTACGATGAATATATATTGTTATGTGAAATAATATGTTATGACCTTGAAGGCATATTAACGTGGAAAATATACTAACTGATGTATTGTATGTAGAGAGACTGCTTGAAAGAATGCAAGCAGAGAACATGCATTCTTCAAATAAAATAAATGATAAGCAATAGCTTCTTTAAAAATATTAAGTAAAAGATCATGATATTTATGATAGTTAAACTTTTGCATCTATAAATTCTCACAAGTGGTTTGAAAAAATATTACAAGCAGCTATGGAAGTAGGGCACTCCTTAAGACATATATAGCTATGGAAGGAGAGGTTGTGGGAACACTTTGTGTGACTCATGTACATCGAAAAAATTGCAGAAGGTTGTAGAGCCATGAGAGGTGTTCATTCAGAAAATAGCTACCTATGAATGATGACATGATATAGTGATACACCTACGACGATGTAAAATTTAATGGGAGGAGTATGTAACACCCCTCCCTTGTGTACTAAATTTTTATAAAACTAAGCTAAGTTAAATCTATGTGCGATATCCTCCCTTGTGTGTTAAATGTTTGTAAACGTAAGATGAGTCAAAGCTAGGTGTGATACCCTCCTTTGTGGGTTAAACTATTCTAAACCTAAGTTGAGGAAAGCTAGGTGATATGTAATATGAAAATAAAATGTGATATTAAATAAATTAATAAAATAAATGACTCGGAGGGTTGAGCACTAAGAGAGAGGATATGCTTGCTAAATCCAATGATGAATGGGATAGAGATGAAGCCTTCACGATAAAGATTCCAGATGTGATTCTAGATAAGCTTAGATGGATTGCAAAACTGTCGGAAAAATGGGAGATAAAGATCCATTAGACATAAAATATTTGCAGGAGATGAAGGAATGCTTTTATGAGGAAAATAATCATGTGAGATAAATATGATATTTTCCAACAAATACCTGGGCAAATGGAAAAATCCATAAAAGCGAGATGCCACTAATGGTAACTAAATCATGAAAGAGGGTATTAAATCCCTACTCCACCGATCAATTGAGGATATTTGATCCTTGGCAAGATATTCAGCTTGGGAGGAATCAGAGGTGATTCATGGTTGGGTGGTGGTGCTCCTCCCTCCAATTTAGATTTAGTTGGTGTCATTTGCATGGAATGGTTGTATGTGGATTCTTACCCTCTCTCTCTGTTACCATTCCAATTTTCCTATGAGGGGTTTTATTAGTTTTGAGAATATTTGAATGAATGGTGTTTCCCTCTATTCGGATGAGATTTACTTACATGGTATGTGTTTCATGTTATATCCTTACTTAATAGGATGTTAAATCATACAACTCAAACCATATGGATTTTTTACTTACCTCTCTTATGGAAATGATGGATGGAATAATGCATGTGATGCACATGTGATCACATATGTATTTCAAGGCTATTAAGATCATATTTATATTTGTGAAGGAGTGATAACATTCTTTGGCCTCCATATAGCTTAGGCAAGTGGATCCTTCAATGTTAACTATTTATCTAAGTTCTTTATCCTCTCAGTCATCCTCATTGACTTTTGAACTTCATCTTTGTGCATAATCCAAGCCAATTTCTTCTCATCCTCTAGACTCCCTATCTGTTGTTTGAGTCTATTTATCTCAAAGGTCTAAATGGACATGTCCTCCATTTCTTTGATCAGTTTTCTTACCTCATCACTTGGTTTCTTTTTTGTTGTTGAAACTATTCCTAATGTACATGTTGTTTTAGCTGGAAGTGTTGTAGCTAGTGGAGCTGTGGGGGCCAATGAAACTACCAAGGTTGATGGAACTATTGTAGTCACTGCTGGAATGGTAGTGGCAATGGTTGTCTCAAGGCTGGCGTGTTTCAGTTGTATTAACTTGTCCAACTCCTTCTCCATTTCTTTCAATTGATCATTTAATTGGAGAATAAGATCCATCATCTCTTCCTATTGAGTTTGGCTTTCAAGGACCTCCATGTTCGGTTGATGCTCTGGAGGAGGCAACTTACATTGTTTCTTTAAAGCAACAATATCCTCATTTTTCTTGTTTATCAATTTCTCTCTAGCCTTGACATCATTGGGATTATATCCAAGCTCAATCAACAAGTCTTCTAGTGACTTAATTATGTTATCCTTGGCCTGTGAGGATGCCTTTCCCAACTTGTAATGTGTTGTAATATTATCTAGTAAGCTTTGGAGATGTGCGCAGTCATTTCTTTATTTGTTATTGTGGATTAAATCATCTCACGTGCCTCTTTGCGAAATTCAATTTGGTCAATAGGGTGAAAATCCCTAGGCAAAACTTCAAATTCAGTCTTCCCATCGTCTGTCGATGATTTGGGTTGCTCAATTGTAGGTTGCATGAATGTCATTTGTATCTTATGAGTCTTAATGTCAAAGGATGACATTAGTCTATTTTGATTTGCACGTGCTTGACTAAAGTACTGGGCATAATTTTTAGCCGTCAATGACTCGTTTCTCATCTTAACTTCCTTGTATTTCTCTTTAATATCTTTCTCTTTATCCATGGGCTTGCTCGATGAAGAGACTTCAACACTGAGTTGTTTCTCAATAAGCTGAGTGTTTGAAGTAGAAGGCTGATGAGTTTCCTCTGAAATTTTTGGGCCTTTGCTCATTCCCACCATTTTGTGACTGTCAATTATTTCCACTATGCCAATGGTGTCTTCTTGTTGATTTACAAGGTTAAGTTTCGGCCTCTTCCTGTAATTGATCTTAAATCTTTCATCTGTAGTGTCCATTGCTAAGCTAGATCCTTCTTCCCCAGTTCTTTTCACATTTTTGTTTTCATTGGCTGGAGTCTGCAAAATGGGAGTAATAATCATCTACTATTGTAGGGCTAGAACCTACAGAAAGGAACTAGTATCAATCTTCTTCTCCATCATCTCACCTTGTATCTCACAGGGGGGGAAATGATGGTCATCTACAAGCTTCAGAGTCACATCAAGCAAGCCTGAGCCACAACCTGCCACACTGGTTTCAGAGTTGTAGCAAGAGACAAAGATGCCCGTGAACATGACTTCAGTGGGCAATCTGGGACACTTCCTCGAGTAGAAGACTTCAGCTTCTTGCCAGTTTTGGAAGAGTTCCGGGAACAAAATTGAGGACATTTCCTCTAGCAGAAGACTTCATCTTCTTTCCAGATTTGGAAGAGTTCAAGGAATTTCATTAAGCATTCCAGAGTTGTTGGTCATCCTTAAACCATCACAAGTTGAGACTTCCCTCTTCAGGTTGAAGTTTCACCTTTTATGTGGGGTGAGACCTCCCTTTTATGGTTGAAGGTTTCCCTCTTTAAAACAATAGGATCACTTCCTCTAGCAGAAGACTTCAACTTCTTGCCAGTTTTGGAAGAGTTTTGGGAACTGAACTAAGCGTTCCAGTGTTGGTGGTCATCCTTAAACCACCGCCCTTTATACCAACATTTCAGAGAGCACATTCAGCCTAGTGCTACCATGCATTTTTGCATATTTTGTATTACAGCTCTCTTCTTTGACTCATACATAACCCTTCGGATTAACGGGGGGAATGTTGGACACCTAATCCTAAGAGACCTTGGGATGTGAATCCCAACGGTCACATAATGTACTATAAATGTATATCATTTGTGAATAAAAATTGTACTGCATGATTTATCTTTCATATTTTCTGGTTACCCATGTGTGTTTAACAGATTATCTAAAGAGTATTGTAATCATGGTATTTGTAATGATTGATTTAATGAACTTGTGATTTCCACCAAAACCCAATTCTAAATGAAGAAATCTCTAATTTAATGGAGCCTAAGGGATAAATTCCCAGGTGATCTAAGGAGGTTTGTTACAAATGCTATGGGATAATAGGTTTAAATAGTGAGGCCTCTCGACTAATCCACCTTTGTAGAGTTTCATTGACACATTTTAATTATAAAATGCCTATAATGAAATTAACCAAATATCCACTGGGGACAGATGACTGTGAACTGGAGGACGGGCAGCTAGGGTTACAGAGGGGCTCTAAGTTTGCTCCCTATGCAGTGCAGAAGAGGAGGGAGCTCCACTCCCTCCTACAAGGAAGCGGTTGTGAGCAGAGGCAAGTCACCACTCTGTAATGTGAAGGTTTTTGGTGAAGAAGGGGAAAACAATAATGAAAAGGACTTAGATGGGGTGAGGTCCAAGGAAAACAGAAGCACAAAGGACAAAGAGGAAGAAGACAAAAGCCAGGGAACAAGGGACAAATATTAAAAGGGACCGTGCAGACCAAAAAGGGAGATTACTCCTATAGTAGTGTTGAATGATCCTGCTCTACAGGAGCAGAGGGAACATATGGAGACTTATGCCATAATCTCCAAATTCATGGGAATTTGGCCCTCTGAAAAGGAATTACAGACATGGAGCAAACACCACTGGAAACCCAATGGTAGTATTGATCTCCATGTGGGGCCGAAGGGTTTTTTTATTGTGGTATTTACTAACATTGAAGATAAAGACATAATATTTGAAGGAGGACCCTGTTTTTTTGTAGCAACAGGACTCTATATGCAGCTGTGGAAGATGAACTTCATTCCAGAAAGGGAGACATTAACCTTGGTACCTATTTGGGTAAGGCTGTATTCCCTACCTCTTTCTTACTGGAAAAAAGTTTCGCTTGCTGAAATTGGCAATAAACTAGGTCGTTTTGTTAAAGCTTCGGAAGGCACAAGGCAAGGTAAATATACTTCCTATATAGAAATGGATCTATCAGTTGCTCTTTCGGATGAAATAATCTTGGAATTTTTTGATGAGGAATGGGTCCAAATGGTGGATTATGAGCATATCCCATTTAGATGTCACAAATTCCATAAACACAGTCACTTGATTAGATATTGTCCTCTTAGTGAAGTAGACAACAAAGGAAAACATAATACAGTGAAGGATACTAAAAACTTTCAGAAAGCAGTAAGTAAAGGAAAAGGTGGCAGAAAGAGATCAAAGCAACACCACAATGACGGGCAAAAGATCAACCTAAATAGGTTTCAAGTTCTCGAAGAAAATGAAGAAATGACAAGTGTAGATCAAACAATGGAGGAAGGCCCTAAGGAAGAGGAGAAGGGGGAAAACTACAACATATCACAAGAGATTTGTAATAGGAAAGAAACTATGATTAATGAGACTGAACCAAAAATGGATATGGAAATGACCCAAAGTGAAACAGATCTGGAGGACCATGAACTGCAGGAAATTCTAGAAAAGGAACACCTAGATGTTGACGGGTTCTTGATGTATGGAACCACGGGAGGGATAGATTCACTACCTCAAGAGGATTGCAATATAATAGAGCAGTTGTTTTTATGGAAGACTCAGGAAAGAGGGTTAGAAACAGGAATAACCACTAACAAGATGGAAAACAAAGGAGTGAACAAAATGAAACCAACCCTAGGACTAGCTTCTAGAAATGTTGATAAGAAGAGACGCCAGAAAAAGCAGAAGGAATTTTTTATGGAGTGTGGAAAGCTAATGATAGATTCGGGTAAGATGAAAGACCTAACCAGCTACTCCTTTACAAGTCTTTAAATATGAAATTTACATCTGGAATATCAGAGGTCTAGGAAGTAAAAGAAAACAAAGATTGCTTAGTAATAGAATGAAACAAGATATGTTGGATATGATTTTCATCCAAGAAACGAAATGTTCCATTCAGAAAATAAGACTCATACACAGCAAATGGCTCATTAGATATGAGTTTGTAGAGGCTAAAGCTGAGAACACAACGAGGGGTATCCTTACTCTTTGGAATCCCCAAAGGGTCAACATTATGGATGCAAAGGCATCAATAAATTATCTATCAGTGGTCATTCAACCTGTTGGGGCTTTGTAAACATTCCTAGTCACAAATGTTTAGAGTCCTAAAAAATTAAAGGATAAACTCAAAATTTTAGAAGCCCTTATTGACCTCAGGAGCAAACAGGCTGGAATGCCTTGGATCATGGGAGGAGATTTTAACATGATCAAATCTCTCTTAGAAAAAAAAGGAGGTACTATAGTGCTCAACAAAGACTCCTGAGCATTCCAATCATTTACAGAAAATATTAATCTCGTTGAGTCAGATTCAAGCAATGGCCTTTTTAAATGGAACAATAAACGAGGAGGTGAGGCGCTGGTAGCGTCTAAGTTAGATAGGTTCATGATATCAGAGGAATTGATGCTTCTAAATAGAGAAATAAGAGCTCAAGTGCTTCCTTTTGGAGGTTCAGATCATTGGCTGATTCAATTGGAAATCAAGGGTATAGATTTTTCTAGGAATAGACCCTTCATATTCTAAAATATCTGGCTATCCCACCTGACTTTCATTAGTAACATTGAAAAATGGTGGTCTGAAGACTTGCAAATCCAAGGATCTAAGGTGTACCTCCTTCATAAAAGACTAAAGGATTTTGGTGACATTTTTTAGGAAAAAAAATCAGTGGAAATCAAAATTTTAGAACTCAACCAGGCTCTCATAAAAGATGGATTTGACAAAGCCAAAAGTGAGCAGGCTCATAAATACCATCTAGTTTGGGAAAATTTATGCAAACAAGAGGAAATATTTTTGAGACAAAAATCCAGAATTCGATGGCTCAAGGAAGGAGACCCCAACACCAGATTTTTTCATAGATCCATGATGGATAAAAGAGCTCACAATAGAATCTTCATGATTAAGGGTGATGAAGGGGAAATTTAGACCATTCATAAAGATATTGAAGCTGTGCTTGTCCAACATTTCGGGAACATCACTTGGGAAAGGACTCTGGATTGGGATCAGTCCATCACGGGAAACAAAAGGCATATCCCTAAACTGGTGTCCAAAGAGGACAACTTTAACCTCAATAGACCAATTGATGAAGAGGAGGTCAGTGAGGTTCTCAAAGACGTGCAAAATGGGAAAGGATAGAGCCCAGATGGTTTCAATGTGGATTTTCTTAAAGCTTGTTGGCATATTGTCAAAGAGCATATTTTGAATGTGGTAGAGGATTCCAGGAGAAACAAAACTATCCTGAAAGCTCTAAACACCTCCTTCATCTTCCTTATTCCCAAACAAGACTCAGATCAATCTGTAGATCAGTACATACCTATTTCTTTATGTAATGTGGTTTACAAGATAATATCGAAAGTAGTGGCTAATAGACTCAAACCTCTCCTTCCCTTGCTAGTGTCTGAAGAACAATCAGGTTTTGTGGAGGGAAGACAGATTCTAGAAAACATTATTCAAGCACATGAGGTGGTGCACACGCTAACCAGCAAAAAACAAGTGGGGATGATCATGCAATTGGGTATTGCCAAAGCGTATGACAAGGTGAATTGGAATTACATCAAGAAATTTCTCTATGCCTTTGGGATTGACCACAACTGGGTGAGATGGGTCATGGCACTGGTAACCTCTTCCAGCTTTTCCATTTTGGTTAATGGATCTCCCTCAGAAATGTTCAATCCTTCTAGAGGCCTCAGGCAGGGAAACCCTCTCTCTCCCTTCCTCTTTATTCCCATGATGGAAGGGCTCGAGCGATCCGTTAAGCAGAAAAAGGCTATGGGTAAAATCAGGGGTCTTCAAGTTTCAGAGAATGGTTTTGTGCTGACTCATCAACAATTTGTTGATAATACCTTACTGTAAGGAATTCCAACAATCGAAGAGGCTTTGGCTATAGGTATGGAAGTCAATCTCTCTAAATCAAAAATATTCTTGTTAAACACTAACATTGCTATCCAAAGAAATATCTCAAGAATTCTTGGCTTCCAAAGAGATTCCCTCGCATCTAAATATTTAGGAATACCTCTTACTGCCGAACCCATGCACAAGAGTATTTGGGAACCGATGCTTAATAAGTTGCAAGACAGAGTTAAAAAGTGGACCTTCCATGCCTTGAACCTAGTCGGCAGGTTAGTTCTGAAAAAGACTGTTCTACAATCCATCCTCGTTTTCATGTTATCAGCTCTCCCACCTCCCAAATGTGTTTTAGAGAAAATCAAAGACATACAAAGAGATTTCCTATGGGCAAAGGAGCAAACTAGAAAGAAATGGACACTCGTTTCCTAGGAAAAAATGTGCAAACCCAAAAGTCATGGGGGTCTTGGCTTGGACGATCAAGAGATTCCTTGTAAAGCTCTAGAAGCCAAACTCAGGTGGAGATGGCTGTAGGAACCAAAAGCTCAGTGGGCCAGGATATGAAAAGAGAAATATGCCAGCTCTTGGCACACTAGTGATCTCATAAGAATGTCTAGAATTATAAAAGGCTCCTACATTTGGAACAGAGCCTCGGAAAGCACAAGCCTAGTTCAAAAGAACAGTTTCTGGGAATTTAGAGCAATAGATCTTGCTCTTTTTTGGGAGGACAAATGGAAGTAAGAACCAACATTGTTAACAGAGAATTTTGTAAGCCTTAAGTAGGAAACAGATGCCCAACGGTTGATCAGAGTTAAGGATTTTTGGGATCTTTTTCATACATCCGAAAAGTGGAGAATCTAGAGAAACATTGAATGTAGGGAGGACAACCCCCTAAAAATCAAAGCAGAGGCTCTTGGGGATCTGCTCAAGCAAAGAATGATCTTAATAACAAAGGGGCAGGATCAATTGAGATGGGGTAATATCAAGAGAGGAGCCTTTAATCTTAAGGAAGCAAAAGGTTTTCTACTTGGGTTGGGTTCTAGTGTTCGAGCCAAGACCTCAAGGCATCTCTAGAGGCAACAAGGTTGGATGAAGATGAAAATTTTTATGTGGTTGGTTCATCACAAGAAAATATTGACTTGGGAAAATATTAGCAGAAAGGAAATTATGGGGCCTTCTAGGTGCCAGCTTTGTGAGGAGCAAGAGGAGACAATGGAACATATTTTCAATAGCTGCTCATACACAACCTCGCTGTGGGATTCGTTCTCTTCAATTTTCCACTAATTTGTTAGGGACAAAGGAAGTATCACAAATACCCTAAACCACTCGAGAAGAAACTTCATGGAGAATGAATTCCTAAATTTGGCCTGGGCCTTCACTCACTGCTTTATTATCTGGAATGTTTGGAAAGAAAGAAATAAAAGGATTTTCAAGAATGGAAAGTCTCTAGCACACCATCTAATTGACCTTATCTTGAAACAACTCAGAGAGACAGTGAGCTCTACTGTTAGTAATATCCCCATGAATCCCCCCTCAGATGAAGAGCAGAGAATTCTCAGGCATCTCGGATTGCAAGGGATAACTCCTCAAGGTATAAACAGAAAGGATAAAACCATGGTTACAGAGAACGACTACTCGCAACCTCCACCAAGAGGCTTTCTGAAATACAACATTGATGGTGCCTCCAAAGGCAATGGAGGAGTTTTAAGGGATGATGAGGGAAATATTATCTTTATCCTCCACTGTCATTTAGGTAGAGCTACCAATAACATGGTGGAAGTGATGGCTCTGGAGCAGTGTCTAGAGTTTCTATCACAGAACCATCACTCAAATATCATTGTAGAAGCAGAGTCTGAGATAACCATCAACGCTGTGAAGAGAACCAGTGGTGGTTCTCAGCTCGAAAGAATCTTGAATCATTGGAAACTCATCTAGGTCTATTAAGGAATCCAACTGCATCTATAGGGCCTTCGAACCATAAGTTTCAACCATGTTCGAAGTAATGCCAATAAGCTTGCCGACTTACTGGCCAATCAAGGTGTGTGCAGTGCAGAAAGTGAGATGGCTAAAAAGTGGCAAGAAATTCCTCCAAGTCATCTAAAGGCTATCTGTGAGGATCAAGCTACTGAGGACAAGGAGGTTTTCTGATTTCGAGCTAGGTTGAATAACACGAATTTGTTCAACCTCAGCCGAGCACGATGAGCCAGGAAGCTGGGAGAGTCAAGTTTGGTCTCACGTTCTCCTGGAGCAATTCGACCGGTATCCACAAGTTTTTGGTTGGCACTCTGCAGATTCTTCTCCAAAATAAACTTGGGATCGGTTTCAAGTTTCAGGGTACGAATAGGCAAAACAAGAAATTAATGGTGTACAACATTTGGCTTCCTCTTTCCGCTTTCGGACTAGAAATCCTGGCAATAAGCGAGTTTCCGGTGATCGCACGTGTGCAAGTGGTAAGTGGTTTTCTAGTTTTGGGAGTGATCCCATATGGTGCACGACATGTGGCAAGGTGGAAATTACGGAAACCACCCTTCATCACTTGTCAAAGTTTGGTTGGGTTCGGCGTAGCGATATTGCTCCTGGTCGTAGGATCTTACAACTTGGTTAGATGGTTGGGATGGTCCACACTGTTTGGTGGGTCCCTAGATGATCTGAGTTGTTTAGTGGGGCCCGTTGGGCCATCTCTCCATTTACCATAGGCGGGTCTTGTCCTTTCCTTCCTCTGTGTTCATTGGGAGGTTGGGTATGATTGCTAACATTGCTCCACGGGGTGCTTTGAGTGGTTTCTTGTTGTCCTTCTAGGTTTTTCCATGAGTTTTGGGCTTTCGAATATTAGTGGGAGGGTCCTTGTACTTTTTAGGATTACCTATTCTTCTGTGATCTAAAGTGAGTACACTTAATAACTTATCTTTTGAATTAATGAAATAAAACGTTCTACTCTTCCTTCAACGAAAAAAAGAAATTAACCGAAGATCCATAAAGAAGAAATTGAATCTTGAAACTTAGAACATGTTAATACAGTATTGGTTTGTTGTCATTAAAGAAAATTAGGATTCATTAAGCTTAAATCCAAATGTTAACATGGTTTATGGAGAAATCATGATTCGGATTCCTTAAGGTTAAATTGAAATGTTAAAATGGTTTATTGAGGAATCATTAACATATACATGATAATTTAATTGCATCAAGCAATTAAATTTAATGAAAAGTTCTACACATTATCGGAAGATGTTGACTTTAACCCCATCTATATTGTGTATGGAAGCATGATTTCTAGATAGACCATATGGTGTCAAATTTTTTTTGTATTAAGTCAACGTGAAAAGAAGCCGTGAAAAACTTCCATCAATCTTGAATTACTACCAACGCCTACTTTTAAGGTTGATACTTTTGGTGTGTGTATATATATGTTGGCATGGCATAAGAGGCCTCATCCATAATATCGAAATGCGAAGATAAAATCCAATTTGTGCATAATGTATCCTAAGCATGGGGATGTATAAAAAATATTTTCATAGAATAAATGACACCGAAAACCTGGCCATCATGTTTTCCCCCGTTAAAATCATTGAGACGTTGCACGTCAAAATTAATGTTTGAATTCACTAATGTGAAATATTACTTGTTCGACTTTTGACATAAAATGCTTATGTTGTAAATCGAACGTGGAATCGCTGTCGAGAATTAGAAATGAATGGAGGCGCTCAGAAGTATGAATATAATCAGTTCATAAAAAAAACACAAAACATGGCCTATGTCAACGTGAGAGATGTAATTTGGGCAATTTGATCTTTAGATCAATAAAAACTAGAAGTGATAACAACAACATTAGAGTTAGAATTAAATGTGGTTTTCATGAAAGCATTGATCAGATGGATTCCATAGTTGCATCATAATCCAAACACCTCAGTAACCTACGCATGGTCCAATAGCATGAGGTTATGGACAACCATAGACATGCCATTAAATTTAAAACCCAAAAAAAAATCTTGAATCACACTAAGATTTCTATTTCCTTTTGAGTATGGCACCTCTCTGTCTGTCGTACTGTCAGTTGATGGTTGTTCTTATCACATGCATTCCGTTGATCATGGTCACTTCCTAGCTCCCTAAAATGAGTAAATGCCACATGTTCATTACCCATATGGATTCATGATAGCTTTGACAATATATGCATTTTGCGAAACATCCTTGAGAGCTCGACCACATGCAATGATCCGTAGAGGTTCTTATAAAATCTTACTTTCTCGGTTACGGATATAAGGACGCTATTGAGTAACATGTTGGTAAAAGCATCAAACTATCTCTCTGTGCAAGATATGGATAGGACAAGGATTTATATTAATTAGATAAACCCTGCCAACATGGAGGGGATGGCATCTATTCTAATGTTAAGAGGATGTGAAGGAAAAATTTGCAGGCTTTCGAGTCATGCTAGCAATCGAATTAAGAAAATGCTATTGTAAAAGCAGGCCTATAAAAATTTCTCTCCTAATAGAAGTGGGGTGCTATTCCTTTGTGCAAATCAGAAAATGGAAAACTATTGATTCCCTTCCAAATCACTAAAATGTGCTCATTGAGAACCCACGAACCCTAATTCTACGAAAAACAAATCAGATGGATAAGGGTTATCTCGATATCCATGTACCAATGTAATCTTTTCTCAAAGTTTCCTACATATAGGAGGGGACTGAGAGATGGCAATTGATAAATGATATTAGGTGTCTCAAACCCAAGGGTAGAAGCACACAAACTATCTTACAAATTGTAGAAGCAAAATGAATTCGTATATATATATATATTCCAACGAGTTCCATTCTATTCAGCTATGATGTCGATGTAGATTTTTCTGTTCAACAATTGAGTTGTGCTCACATTGGTTTGTTGGTGTTTCGCAATCTGAAGGTTGAGGGGAAGCACCTCCATTCAATCCTTCACCGGTGAAGGGATGGAATGGTTTCGAATGACATCACTAGTTAGTGATATAATTGATGCTTGCAGCACCACAATGTCCAAGAAATTCTATTTTAAACTATAAAGTCTATATGTTGTTGGGATGCTCATCTTCAAGCGTGTTGTATATGAATTCCCATGTTGTCGCTCCCCCATCAGCACTAAGAGAATATAGGTGACATTTCTGATAGTTCACACTCTGTAATGCTCTTATTTTTTTACTTTTGCATCACTTTCACAATGAAATGTATTTTGAAGCTTTCCTGAAATGGAAGAGATATATGAGGGTAGATGATATAGGGAAATTAAGGTGAATATTTTGAATAAGATATTCTTGAAACATCATTACCTCTCCTTGGTTTGATAAATTTCACATTTGGCAAATCATTAAAGGATGACACAATGTCATGCCTTATTTATTTGTGACTCTGCGTGTTATCAAGGCTTTCTGATCAGAATATCCCAACGAGGGGTTTCATTGCATATCACATTCGGGGATTTACTTAAATATGTTTATAATTATCATATGTAAAACTGTGAAATGCTATTTGCTATAGAGATCTTAAGCTTAGGTTGTATTCTAAGGGTTTCAAGGCAATTTCTTAAAGTTAGCATTTATGTCAAATATCAACTATAACTCATAATGCTTTATATAAGTAAAATCAGAGAAAGAACGCATTTATTAAAAAAGGAAAATCCATAAACTCTATGACTTCTTGGAAGATATTACAGTCAAATTGATTTTTTGGTCAAATTGATCAATATACATCAATGACCTGGACTAATCTTCTTTCCCCAGACGGCCAAACTGCAGTGACAACGGACTGAGTGGATAGTTAGCCGAATTGTTGGTGAAATCCTTTCTCGCATTTATTTTATGTTTTCAATCTCATGTCTCGTTAACAATTCAATTGGTAGTATTTAACTACGTGTTGTATACGATTCAAAGTGGAAATGGGATGCTCACGCAGCGTATCCCTGCTGGAGTAGAGCAAACAATTTGTCTCAACCCTCTTAAAGACAGCCATGGATACGAAAAAATTGATACTTATCAAAGAATCCCGATCCAAAATTTCAGTTGCTTAGGGGCGTGCACAAATCTCTGTTGAGGGAAAGAGTAATGCAAAGGATTCAGGGGCTTTAGTGATAATTATAAAGACTGCCAGATGGAGAAAAAATACTTGACCAACGAAAGTCATTTAATCATCGCATGGTCTGATGATGCACCGTAGGAATAATGCTCCTCCCTTGTAGCCTCGCGTTGATGTAGGGATGTAGATTATACACTCTCCAGGGCATTAACTGACTCAAGGCTAATGTGCATAGGAATGGATCGAATTTCGATGCCTATTCACTACTAACCTTTATTAGTTATTAATGCGAAACTCATGGGGTGGTATTAACAGTAATAATGAGCTAGTTATCATAATGGGTGAACGAGAAACATAATATCAACTCGATATGTAGGGATGGATGCTTCACACATAAGATGAAGGGTTTTAGTGAAACCCAGAGGTTCGGATTACGGAATCAATTTCCCAATTTCGCTAACAGAAACCTTATAAATGTTAACCATCAACAATAGACGAATTGTTTGATCACGCATTGAATGAAGTAGTTTCTAACCCACAAGCTCACCAGAAAAGTGTTCCAACCCCCGCTTAACCATGTATGGCTTATCTCAATGTAGCATATTTGAATTTCTGCAATCGACGTAAGAGATGTAACTTTCTACAATGTAAGGATAGTGTGCATCGATCTTAATATTTATAAAATTGAAAGTGATAACAGTGGGATGCGGAACTAGATTCAAAAAGCATGTTTCATTAAAGCATTAATTAAATTGATTCGATTGTTGCATCATAATCCAACCATCGTAGCTGCCTCTGTCTCTACTAAACTCCAGTGATGGTTGTCCATATGAGGAGGTACGAAACTCTTCATTTCCAAAAAGCTTACTTTTTTGGCTCATGTATATAAGAACGCTATCCATTAAAACTCTCGTAAAAGTCACAAGCATGTCACTATGTGGTTCTATGATAAAAAATATAGGATAAGGCTTGATGCGTAACTGATTAGGTATTAATCCCTAAAATTATATAAAAATTCTTATAACAATTTTTTTTTGCATGCTTAAGAGCCCATCAAAAACTATATACCATAATGATCAAGTAGTCTAAAATGATGAGGATAGATTTTGTTTAAATAAGTATGGTTATGGTATATAAATATTGCATGAAGAATTAATGATATGATATGTTGCATAAAATAATGCTATGGGAAGAGTTACCATGATTTTCTTTATTGTGTTCCTCCTAGATGAGAAACTTAAAATATTTACAAGTTGTAAAAAATTAAGGCTTGAAAAATGATGCTTGCAAATGTGTACAACATGGTAGATAAATAATAGATAGCCATGGGAAATGCTCATGATCTGCGTAAGATCAATAATAAGTAATTCATATAGGAGGAAGATATGATTACTTGAGTGGCACACTTATATGTGTTGTCTTCATGAATGAACCAATAACAATTCTCATAAAACTACACTATGATAAAAAGAGAAAGGAAATTTACCATGTATATTAGAGAATATGTGCCTGTGGTTAAAGCCATGATAACAGTAATTTTTGCTGAGGAGGATGAGGAGGAAGGAAGTTGGAAGGCTGAAATGGAGTAAAAGACGCCTTCCCTCCTCGGACAACCCATCCAAGTTAAAGGACAGTTCTTACAACCCAGAATTACAGAGGAGGATGGATGAGGAGAGGACCTTTGGTTACTCAGCGGAGAAGGTGGAAGAATTACAGGAAATCAGCTGCCTCAGAGGGAAAGAGCCCATGGTTACTTATGAGGGTCCACCAGAGGCTCAAAGGGAAACTCAAAACAGCAGGCCTTCCTCTCCTCAGAGCAAGACAAAGAATGAGGAGTCTAAAGACTCTTTCGACTATACTCTGTACCTCAAATTTCCGCCTGGTATTGAACGTCTCGAAGATGTTCCGGTTGGAATGGAGGTGACTTGGGAGCGTGACCCGGTTCGTGCAGCAGAAGATCGTAAGAAGCGGGAGCTGGAACGAGAAGCTGAGGCGCGAAAGAAGCAGGACAAGTAATGGCAGAAGAGTCAAGGGTAAGCCTGATCTCAGGCGAATGATGTTTTTTCCTTTTTGGCTTAGTTTCGGTCTGGTGGCGAGCAACAATTGATGAAATGCTGATTAGAAACACTGTTTCTTGTAATGGGTCTTGGGGTCTGGGTTAATTTCCAGTTTCTATGTCTGTCTATGTCGGTCTATGTCGCAGTACAAACTATCTCTGCTGGTATTTTTGTAATCTCTAGCTTGTATACGCAGAAAATCCAGGTTGATGAGGAAAGCTTTGACAGAGAGCTGAACACACGCACTCAGAGGTTCACACCTCTTGTAAATACTTTTTTTGGTTTTTAATATAATTATTTTAGCCTTTGCCCAGCAAAAAAAAAAATAGATTGATATCATATCAATTGAGATGCATAAATTGTATCAAGAAACTTTGAGAGGATCCCTTGTGGAATTGCATTAATAAGGTGTCTCGACAACATAAGGAAATGTTGCATAATTCAAACAAGACGTTGTAAAATAGATAACTAATATTCTGGGAAAGGGTGATTTAATGTTAAGGGTGAGGTAACATGTAAATACCCAGAGATTATAAACACTTACAACTAAAAGGAGTTTAAGATTGAAAGTAGTAAAAACTTTCATGTATAACTACATTGAATTATGCATGGCCAATAGGTTGTTGATGCATAAAAGGGGTAATAATAAAACATACGAGATAAATTAATGATCTAATGAATAATTAAACTTCAAAAACTATGAGTTAATAGTTTTCTTTAGAAAATTAAACACAAGATATGATTAAGATGAAAATATGAATGAATACAATACTATGTGACTCATATTGTAACCACATGAAGTCTAGAATTGATTTACACTTGACATAAAACTTTCTTAATTACATAGAGGAACCATGATCATAAAAATTCCTTGAAAACTGAACATAGTTAGAGATAGAGGAATGTTGGTATGATACTAACATGGTGGAAAAATATGTGGATAAATTCTATGTGAGGATGGTCTTATAGGTTGTACCATAGATGGACTATGTACAACATCACATATGTGACCATATGACTACATACGCTACAACGTTGAAAAATGAAATGTGTATTAGTGTGTAGAACATACTTTGTGTGTAGGTATTCATAGAGTCAGTAGACAAATGTTTGGCTAGGTAAAAAAACCTTGATGTTACCTACAAGAAGGAAAATAATTTGGTATAAGTAACAATGGTTAATCACAGTTTGGCATACGTACAATTACGATGAATATATATATGATGAATATATATTGTTATGTGAACTAATATGTTATGACCTTGGAGGCATATTAACGTGTAAAATGTACTAACTGATGTATTGTATGTAGAGAGACTGCTTGAAAGACTGCAAACAGAGAACATGCATTCTTCACATAAAATAAATGATAAGCAATAGCTTTAAAAATATTAAGTAAAAGATCATGATATTTATGATAGTTAAACTTTTGCATCTATAAATACTCACAAGTGGTTTGAAAGAATGTTGCACGCAACTATGGAAGGAGAGCACTCCTTAAGACATATATAGCTATGGAAGGAGAGGTTGTGGGAACACTATGTGTGACTCATGTACATCGGAAAAATTGCAGAAGGTTGTAGAGCCATGGGAGGTGTTGATTCAGAAAATAGCTACATATGAATGAGGACATGATGTAGTGATACACCTACAATGATGTAAAATTTAATGGGAGGAGTATGTAACACCCCTCCCTTGTGTACTAAACATTTGTAAAACTAAGCTAAGTTAAATCTATGTGCGATATCCTCCCTTGTGTGTTAAATGTTTGTAAATCTAAGATGAGTCAAAGATAGGTGTGATACCCTCCTTTGTGGGTTAAGCACTAAAATAAATGACTCGGAGGGTTGAGCACTAAGAGAGAGGATATGCCTGCCAAATCCAATGATGAATGGGATAGAGATGAAGCCTTCACGATAAACATTCCAGATGTGATTCTAGATAAGCTTAGATGGATTGCAAAACTCTCAGAAAGATGGGAGATAAAGATCCATTAGACATAAAATATTTGAAGGAAATGAAGGAATGGTTTTATGAGGAAAAGCCTCATGTGAGATAAATATGATCTTTTCCAAAAAATACCCAGGCAAATGGAAAAATCCATAAAAGCGAGATGCCACTAATGGTAACTAAATCATAAAAGAGGGTATTAAATCCCCACTCCACCGATCAATTGAGGATAGTTGACCCTTGGCAGGATCTTCAGCTTGGGAGGAATCAGAGGTGATTCATGGTTGGGTGGTGGTGCTCCTCCCTCCAATTTATATTTAGTTGGTGTCAATTGCATGGAATGGTTGTATGTGGATTCTTACACTCTCTCTCTGTTACCATTCCAATTTTCCTATGAGGAGTTTTTTTTAGTTTTGAGAATATTTGAATGAATGGTGTTTCCCTCTATTTGGATGAGATTTACTTACATGGTATGTGTTTCATGTTATATCCTTACTTGATAGGATGTTAAATCACACAACTAAGACCATATGGATTTTTTACTTACCTCTCTTATGGAAATGATGGATGGAATAATGCATGTGACTCACATGTGATCACATATGTATTTCAAGGCTATTATGATCATATTTATATTTGTGAAGGAGAGATAACATTATTTGGCCTCCATATAGCTTAGGAAAGTGGATCCTTCAACGTTAACTATTTATCTAAGTTCTTTATCCTCTCAGTCATCCTCATTGACTTCTGAACTTCATCTTTGTGCATAATCCAAGCCAATTTCTTCTCATCCTCTAGACTCCCTATCTATTGTTTGAGTCTATTTATCTGAAAGGTCTAAATGGACATGTCCCCCATTTCTTTGATCAGTTTGCTTACCTCATCACTTGGTTGATTGTTGTTGTTGTTGAAACTATTCCTAATGTACATGTTGTTGTAGCTGGAAGTGTTGTAGCTAGTGGAGTTGTGGGGGCCACTGAAGCTACCAAGGTTGATGGAACTATTGTAGTCACTGGGGGAATGGCAGTGGTAATGGTTGTCTCAACACTGGCGAGTTTCAGCTGTATTAACTTGTCCAACTCCTTCTCCATTTATGTCAATTGATCATTTAATTGGAGAATAAGATCCATCATCTCTTCCTACTGAGTTTGGCTTTCAAGGACCTCCTTGTTCTGTTGATTCTCTCGATGAGGCAACTTCTATTGTTTCTTTAAAGCAAACATATCCTCATTTTTCTTGTTTATCAATTTCTCTCTAGCCTTGACATCATTGGGATTATATCCAAGCTCAATCAACAAGTCTTCTAGTGACTTAATTATGTTATCCTTGGCCTGTGAGGATGCCTTTCCCAACTTGCAATGTGTTGCAATATTATCTAGTAAGCTTTGGATATGTGCATAGTCATTCCTTTATTTTTTATTGTGGAGTAAATCATTTCACGTGCCTCTTTGCGGAATTCAATTTGGTAAATACGGTCAAAATCCCTAGCCAAAACATCAAATTCAGTCTTCCTATCGTCTATCGATGATTTGGGTTGCTCAATTGTAGGTTGCATGAATTTCATTTGCATCTTATGAGTCTTAATATCAAAGGATGACTTTAATCTATTTTGATTTGCAGGTGTTTGATTGATGTACTGGGCATAAGTTTTAGCCTTCAATGACTCATTCCTCAACTTAATTTCCTTGTATTTCTTTTTAATATCTTTCTCTTTATCCATGGGCTTGAACGATGAAGAGACTTCAATGCTGAGTTGTTTCTCAATAAGATGACTGTTTGAAGTAGAAGGCTGATGAGTTTCCTCTGAAATTTTTGGGCCTTTGCTCTTTCCCACCATTTTGTGTGTGTCAATTATTTCCACTATCCCAATGCTATCTTCTTGTTGAGTTACAAGAATAAGTTTCGGCCTCTTCTTGTAATTGATCTCAAATCTTTCATCTGTAGTGTCCATTGCTGAGCTAGATCCTTCTTCCCTAGTTCTTTTCACATTTTTGATTGAGTGTGCAAAATGGGAGTAATAATCATCTATTATTGTAGGAAAAGAACCTACAGAAAGGAACTAGTATCAATCTTCTTTTCCACATTAATTAATGTACTCTCAACATCTATTAAAGTGTTCTCCAACCATTCGCACTTGTTGGCATATCTCTCAATGTCTAGCCTAAGATCATGTATGAAAGGACTCAATTTGAATTTGAGCCTTAGTTTATTTATGAATCCATTAGGGTCATATTGCCACATAAAACTACACTTGAAGTTCATGTCCTATAATATTTTCTCTGCCTCGTGTCTAACTTCCCTATTATTACAAATAAAAAGGCCTAATTCATCTTTTATCTTAAATTGAGTCTTCTTCTTAGCTGACGGGAAATTACCTCATCATAGTTTATGATTTGCCTAAAAATACTCTAATGCAAATATCCTCACTGGGAGGTATTTGGGCAGCTTGTAGGGAGTGATTTGGTATCCATATATTCTGATTTCTGTGTGGTCCTAGTATAGATACTAGTCTCCCACTCTATTGTTCTTAGTCAATAGTAAGACTGTCTTAATATCCTCCCTTATCTTGGGTTGATAGCTACTTGTTAGCATGTTTATAACCAAATGAGCAAATCAACCAATGAAGTCTTTGTAAGGAAAAACTGTGGAATACATTTGGATCAATGGTGTCCAAAAGATGACAGACCTTGGATTGTGGTTGGTGTATAACTTTTTGATGTTGACAAGAAACTTATCTAACTGAAAATATAGGAAAATGTGAAACAATATAGAAGAGTATTTGAATACTGTCTCATTTGGCAATCTGATAAATTGTTCGTGGATTTTGTCTACCAAGAATTGAGAATAGCTGTAAACTATAGTAGGAGGCTTGTGTGGGCGAAAGATAGAAAGGAAAGCAAGAACAACCTCATCCACATGTTCGTCAATTTTGTACCCTAGAATGAAGAGTGCATGGTTATAATTTTTCTACCTCTCCAAGAGAAAATGGTGGCAGCATATGGAGGACTATCTATTGGAGTATGAGACTCCTCTATGATGAAAGTTTGAAAAATCTGAGCCTTCTTGGGAAGTTCTAGCCTTGTGTAGAGTCAAGTAATCCTTAAATGGAAGGTCAGGTCTAATTTTGTTCTTACCTGGATCTAGAGCATTTGATTTATTTATTCTACAGTAATGGTGAACAAAACCTCCTCATCACGGGTGACTATGGCCATTTCACTTGGAATATAGCAAGCTCGGCATAAGTGGGTTATTTCTGGGAAGAGTTGTACCTGTGGGAATAAGGACTTAAGAAATTTTGATTTCCAAAGGTGAATACCATCATTTTCGTTCAAAAGCATGTCTTTACTCGGCCAGCAAAGTTTTAGTAGGTAGCTAGGGGGAACAATATCGTTAATTTGAAATCCTCTTTCAGCTAACGGGAGGTGGTCAATATCCAAGTGACAGATTTTTAAAGGTCATACATTGAAAGAGATTTTAGAAGCCATATTTTGGTTTATTCAACTAAATTACACTTTTTATGGATTTAGGAATAAGGTCAAAAGCACTGGAATAGTGGGGAGGGTAATAAGAGCATGTAGAATAGGGTTTGGGTGCATAGTAAGATTTTCTTCAATTTAGATTAATTGACCTCTGATAATTATTGTGTATAACTTTAAATTGCAAGGTCCATCCAGTTCTATCAAGAATACCTAGAAATTTGACGGTTTGGTGCAAAGATAGGGTTTTGTGGTAGCTACATAGGTTACTGAGGCTTCAATTTCTCAATTTGTTGCTTCAATTTGGTGTCTGCAATGTCTTTGGGTGGAAAAAGGTGGTTAAATTGGTTGCACAAAGGTTCAGGGTGTTAGAATTGGTTTGCAGAGGTTTGTAGTGAAAATGAATGAAAAGAGCAAAATGGGGCTTTTCCAGCCTTTTAACCAATAATGGTTATGTTTTGGGGCGAGATTCATTGAATGAACAATGGGTAGTTTGGTTTAGGTGGGGAGGTGGTTTCATGCCATATCACACCACTTTTCGATGGAGGGTAATATTTTTCACGTGCTCTCGGGCAATTAACCATTGGACGATGAATCTATGTGATATTGGTGTGCATCATTGGATCTAGAGCTGGGATATTAGAGAGATATCGCGTGGTGAGGTTGCACTGGTAGAGTTGGAAAGTGGTTGGTGAGGCCGAGGATTTAATTACAATGAATTGTAATTAATTAGAAAATAATGATGGGATTTTAATATAAGCAGAAAGTTAATAAAAGGTGGGAATCATGGGTTATATGGTAGAGTTTTTGTCAGGCGAGGAGTAACTCCAATTTGGAAGAAAACTGATTCGTATTATTCTATAGGTAACCCATTATTATATACCATAGGGAGCTATTGTTCAATTCATCTCCCAATGACTGTTCACCTTCCCAATTTATTTTATTTACATAAAATTCCCAATCATGAAGATTAGGTGTCAACATTCCCCCCCCTTAATCTGAAGGGATGTTGGTGAGTCCAAGCATCATTTGAAATCCTTCAAGTTTTTCCCTTCCAAGTGCTTTGATGAAGATGTCTGCAATTTGCTCATTTGTGGAACAATGATGGAGATGGATTGTTTTGGCCTCAACATGATGTCGAATCAGATGATATTTTGTATTGATA
>APFE030060511.1:0-14038 GCA_000404065.3 Pinus taeda | reverse complement strand
ATGCAGGGTGACAATTATTTATAGATGGAAGAGGTGGAAGTATTCATCGTATCCGGACACCTACTGAAGATTTGGTATTGTCCCAGAATAGCCTTTGGACTGAGTTGTCATGGATGAAAAAGATGACACTCGATCATATCCATGGGATTTTTCCTCAGAGAACTGCATGAGTAAGGGAGGAAAAAACACTTCAGTGCGCGTTGGCCAAAAATCATGACTAATTTTGTGTGGCGCGGGCTTTGTTCTGTGACAGCGCATCCATGGGCGTGCCCTCTTTGGAGGAACTGAGCCATTGGTGCGGGTTAGACACTGTGGACCCGTGCTAATGAAAAAAGGGAATTTTTTAGGGTTGATCTTCAAAAGGTGTCTTCAGGGATATTGAAGTTCATACTTAGGAGACTCCAATGCAAGTGTTTTCAAGTTATGTCACTGGTCACAGGTCCGTAAATGTGTCCTCCAGTGTGTGACAGCGGGGGTAACAAGGACGGTGACCAACGGTCACAAATTACTGCGTAATAGATGCCCCCTAAAGCATGAGCCTCGAGAGAGAGAGAGGTGAAGTGCTTTACAAGATCATATCCAACTGCCACCGAGAATCTGCATGGAGAGATACAGGATGATAGTTCAAGTACATGATATATGTGGTATGGATGCAGCCATCCATTGACAGGGTACATAATAATCAAGATCCGTAGTATGGACGCAGCCATCTAGTTGGGATCGATGAATAGACTCAGGTATGGTCGCAACCATCTAGTGAAAAGAGTCATGTATCAAAATCACGCCTGGATTACAACAGACACAATCCAGGGTCTTGCGCTCCACCTCGACCCGAACACAAGTACAAGTTCAAGCATGCAAAAATGTAAGCTGAAGTCGAACATGCATGAACATCGTCTGATTACCAGCCAATAATGAAAGCTGTTAACAGGTGCGAGAGGTACCACCAGTAATGACAATGGTCCTCAAGGTACTATAGGCACAATCTACGGCTTGTGAATGAATGAGCCGATGTCGAACACCCGTAGAGTTATCCGATCGGAGGTCAATGATGAAAACCTCACGTCGAATACGAAGAACCTGCCATTGAGGCATGCAGGCTCCAAGGTACCAGAAGGGAGTCTTTAGATCACTTTCCTGGATAATGAGCTGAAGTCAACAGGAAGTGATCTTCGTCGAAGGTGGGCCATAATGTTTCCCACATCATCGACACGAGACGGGAAGAGACAATGTTGTGAATTAAGATTTATGAACTATCGGACAGAGTTTGTTTCTTTCAGAGGTCAATTTCTCTTGAATATATCGGCAGCACGACAGTGGAATTGGCAGTATTTGACGTCAATGGATCAGAGGTCATGATGACGAGGCAATGAGCAGATGAGAGGTCAAATAGGATTACCCAAACCCACGGAGGCAAGTGAAAAATGAGATGAGATATCCCCACCCCGACACGAAAGCAGAGAGGTGCCATCTTCAAGAGCGACATACTGCCGACACGACAATAATTATGGTTCCCAAAATTTTCTTTTTTCCCCCACCATTTCTGGCGAGTACCCCATACTGCCGACACGACAATAATTATGGTTCCAAAAATTTTCTTTTCCCCCACCATTTCTGGCGAGTACCCCAATTATTTTTAACAAGCTTGATGGGGATAGCATATGCTTGAAGAGCGTCATTTCAATGGAGTCCGATGTCATTAAGTTTTAACGAGTCTGACAAAGGAAGAACTCGACGTCTTTTCATGTTTAGAGAGTTTGAAAAGACAGCAGAAAAGGAAACTCCAGGGGTGTCCTTTTTCATAAAGTTGTGTCTCTCGGGCCCGAAAAAGTATAAAATAATGCCTGAAAGAACCACCCGATCATTACGACCGAGGAGTACTTTTCATAAATAGTGATTTCGACCTGAAAAAGTAGAAAAGCGATCAAAACCATGTCGTTTCGTAACCATCAACGAGTTTGAAACGACAAAAACCCGGTAATCTTTTATATTTTAACGGTCGATAAAAAGAACTTAAAACGACCGCCCCTTAGTAACGTTTAGCGAGCCAAGAGGGATAACTCGGCAATCTTTTCCTCTTTAAAAGGTCAGGAAAAGAGCTGAAAGCAGACCGTAAGGCAACATTTTCTCATGTTTTACCGAGCTTGAAAATTTTAAAAAGAAGCTCGTTTGGTTGAGTTGAGTTGCACCAAGCCCTGTCATCATTCAAAAAACAGCGTAAAACCCACTTCGACATAAAAATATCCAAAAAATACTCAAAAAATATCATTTCTAATGTATTTTTAGGTCAAAATAATGCTATAAATAGTAAAATAGTAAAAAATAAATTTACTTTTCACTTTTTACCTTGTGAGTTCACTGTTGGAGAGTTTTTAGTGCAAATTTCAACTGCTGATTGCGAACGATCCAGGAGACCATTCGAGCCGCCGTCTGCAACAGGTAAGAGGCCTCATCTCTAGCTCTGTTTTCATTCCATTTTTCAAATTTTTGATCCATAATTCAGCCCCCTGCAAGGGGATTTGCAAAATTTTAGGGTTGCGCCATTGACGTAGGTTTCCTGGACGGGACTGCGTCAATGGCGATTTTTCCCTAAAGGGGTCGTGCCATTGGCGCGATTGTTTTAGAAACAGTCGCGGCAACCGCGCGATCTCTTTTTTCACCATATTGGACCGTTAAATTTGCAAATTTGTTTCAATTTATGTTTCATTAATGATCTAACAATTGAAATTTTACCTTTGGTTGCAGGGTTTCGCCAAAAATGGTTCTAGAATGGAAGGAACGAGAGCATAATGACGTTGATGCCTTGGCATTGGAGGATGATGACTGTATGAATGCTCTAAGAGACTGTGGATTGAAAAAATTCTTCCACACTTCATACCTACGTGCACAACCTGAGCTACTACGCTTCATAGTAGATGCTTGGGATGTAGAGGATTAGGTATTTCGCCTGAAGGACCAGACATTGGAATTGGATGTTTCCGATGTCTATTTTATCACTGGATTGTCGCGGCAAGGTGCACGGCCTATCTTGACAGGTAGTCGGCCTTCCAGGGAGAAGATTGGGGAAGTGATGGCACGAGTGTGTCCTGGAGCACGGTTTGGAGCAAACAGCAAAAAGGTAGATATCAACACGGTGCCCAACTTGGTTCTACGAGTCATTTTATTCAGCATTACCCGGGCAGCTGGGGTATAGGCGCCCCATGAGGCCAGCAAAAATCATATGCTGCTGGCCACTGAGTGTCTCCATCCGACATTGTTTGATTGGGCCACGGCGGTGACGACCAACATTAAACGAAAGCTTATCAAGTGTAAGCGAGATGGAAACAAACAGTTTGGATATGGGTTGATTGTGGTGACTTTCTTTCTAGAGTGACTGTCGATCTTCCGGGTACCCGGGGGAATAGTGGCAGACCCAGTGTTGAGGGAACCGAGATTGCATCGATGGGCAGAACTTATGCCCAGAGGAGGAGGGGGCCAACAGATGTCCTGGAAGCCCGAGTTCTTTATCTGGCTCCGACACCAGATGATCGTCATTGAGGATTGGCCCTATGTGGGCACGGATTTCACTGGAGATCCCGATCTCCTTCTGCCTGACGGAGAGGACTGGGATGAGGAGCTGGGTAAGAACTCTTTGTTTTTTAATGTTTTTATGTATTTAAGTTTTTTTGTTAATACCTGCCTGTCTCTTACAGTGTCTATATATGTATACAGATGTTGGTGTAGAGCAACCAGCTGACCTGCCTCACAATGTGCGAAGATCACAACCTGCAGCGGACCCTCAGATAGAGGGTGAGGATGATCTCGTACAGAACCTCGAGGCACTTACTCGAGGTATTCCAGATTACGGCAGATTGGCGGACGTGCCTAGAGCGTATCAGAGGCACACGGTGGGGGTATCTACTCGTGTCCATCATCTATTGAGACGTTTGGTGCGAGCGGTGACATGCTATCATGAGCATCACCGTGATTAGACGCCTAGGTTTCCTTTTTGCATATTTTTTGAGGAGCATGCTGTCAGCAGCTGTATGGACATGTATTATTTTTTGTAACGCGTGGGGCATGAACATTTTGACTCACACATATATATATATACATATGATTATGGTTTCTTATTGTGTTTTCATGTGCTTGCTTGTATAATGTTTTATTTACAAATTTCGCAAATGTCTATCTAATACATGATTAGCTAATGCATCAGATAATGTGTTCAATTGTCGTGGAATATGTTGATATGTAATAAAATCAAAATTCCTTTCTAACAATCTTACACGTAAATACAACCTTAAAATACGATGGTCTCTGACGGAATAACGTCTATTGAGCTGGAGGACGACAAGTTGAGAATCCAGGTTTACCACTAATGCCCGAATACCAAGATTAATTGCTTCAGTGAGGAGCTCGATTACGGCACAATATTCGGCAACATTATTCGTGGTACGACCCAAACAGACACCCTGAAGATCTATCAGCTCACCATGAGGATCATAGATCACCCATGCCGCAGAGGATAAGTTACGAGTACTGCGACAGGCACCATCAGCGAAACCAATATAAGGCGTACTAGACATCTGCACAAGAAGCGAAAGACACAATAAGCGACAAGCGACAATCGAGTCTATAAAAACTTCTAACACACTTGCTAGGGTACATGTATATACAAAAAGAAGTGTACTAGCATCACGCATAGTACTTTTTCAAATACAGCCCATTCCGTGGCTGCGCGAGAGGGTTCCCTTCATAATCAATTAGCTCATAGGCCCCTTTTTCCAAAAATTTCTTGACAATATAAGGGCCTAGCCACATGGATTCGATCTTTCCTGGTCCTAGCTTATCGTTTGCCTGATCATACAGCAGAACTAAGTCTCCCTCGTTAAAAGAACGTGGATGTACAGTCTGGTCAAAACGGGATTTGACTCGCTTCTTCTGCGTTTCGATAGCTAAATTAGCTAGGCGACGAGTCTCATCTAAACGCTCCAAATAAAGGAGGCGTTCTTCTAATGGGGAAGTGTTGGGAAGTAGCTCGACGACTAATTTTAATGAAGGGATTTCACACTCAATTGGAAGGGTAGCCTCTAGTCCATAGACTAGTTGAAATGGAGTGAAACCAGTGGCATCCTTCACGGAAGTTCGGTAAGCCCACAAAGCAGGGAACAACATCAAATGCCAGTTAGACTTGTGCATGCCAACAGTACGCTGAAGCATTGTAACCAAAATCTTGTTGATCGCTTCAACTTGGCCATTGGACTGAGGGTAGTACGGAGTAGAACTATCGTGCTTTAAGCCTAGCTGGGTTGTCAGTTCTGTCATCATATGATTCCGAAAATGCTTTCTGTGATCAGTGACGATGGCTTGAGGGACGCCGAATCGCGAAATAACATGGTTAAATAAAAATTGCGCCGCTGTGTGACCGTCTTCAGTCAGTGTAGGCATCGCCTCGGCCCATTTAGTAAAATAATCGACGGCAACGATGATAAACCCATGCCCCCCGGCCGAGCGAGGGTTACAGGTGACATAATCAATGCTCCATTTGGCAAAAGGGTCGACGATAACAACAGGGTGCAAAGGAGCGGGGGGTGCTCGCATCTTCCACTAGAATATTTGGCACTCGTGACAAGAACGGACCGCAAGAATGCAATCCTTGAAGATGGAAGGCCAAAAATAGCCAGCACGGAGAATTTTTTGAGTTGTTGCATATCCAGACATGTGACCACCACAAGCACCTGAGTGGCAGTCATTCAAGACTCTCTCAGCTTCCTCGTGAGTAAGACAACGGTGGAGAACAGAGTCGGCGCCGAGGCGATATAAGGTATCCCCAATGATACGATATGGTTGAGATTGATGACGAATCCTTCGCCGAGCGTCTTTGGAAGTGCCCGGGCGAAAGGAGGACGTTTGCAAATATACGAGAATGTCACCGTACCAGGGGTCGAGGGTGCTGATGAGAAACAAGGTCTCATCCAGAATGTGATCTTCGGTGTGAGATGGCGAAGAAGAAGATGGCAAAGAGAAAATTAACTCAGCAAAAACCAGTGATTTCTTGGACTTGGCGGTAGAGAACTCCAAGTCAAACTCTTGGAGGATGACAATCCACTTTGAGTATTTGCCCCCCAGCAACTGGCGTGACAAGATATACGTCATGGGGTTGCAATCGGAAATCACTGTAGTAGTACGCAACAGAATATAATGACGGAAACGTTGGACAGCGCAAACAGCGGCTAATGCCAACTTCTCGACATGTGCATATCGAGTTTCCGTATCTAAGAGGTTTCTACTGAGATAATAAATGACATGCTCAGTGTCATCGTCGTCAGTTTGAACAAGAACCATGCCGATAGTTGTGTCGGCAGCAGCTAAATAAAGGATGTAGTCACGATGATAGTTTGGAGGGCGAAGCAATGGAGCAGAAACAAGGAGACCCTTGAGACGCTCAAAAGATTCTTGAGCCACAGTATCCCAATGAAAAGGGACATCCTTTTTAAGCAATCGTGTAAAACCTTTAGGCACCTCGGCGTAGTTCGGAACGAAACGACGTAAAAAATTCGCTTTTCCTTGCAAGCTTTGCAGTTGTTGTAAGGTAGCAGGGGGAGGGAGATTCACTATGGCTTCGACTTTGAGGGGATCCAGGCGAATGCCCTTGTGGGACGGGACAAATCCTAGAAGGCGACCATTCTACGCAGAAAACACATTTGTGAGGATTAGGCCTGATTCTGGTAAGTGTCGACAGCGAAGAAATATCTCGCGAAGATGAGTAGGGTGGTCCTGACGCTTGGCTGAATGAGCTGGAAGATCATCCAGGTATGGCTGTACAATGTGTCGGATGTCATGAAAAGCGTAGGACATTGCACGTTGGAAGGTAGCGCCGGAATTTTTGAGACAGAAAGGGAGCTTCTTATAAGCAAAGGTACCCCACGGACAGATGAAAGCAGTTTTGTGTTGATCAACAGGAGCAATATTGATCTGGTTGTAACCAGAAAAACCGTCCATAAAAGAATACATTTCGCTTCCCGCACACTCGTCAATAATCTGATCAATGAATGGTGTGGGGAAATTATCTTTAGGACAGGGTCGATTAATATCACGATAATCAACACAAACACGGATAGTTCCCTATTTTTTAGTGACAGGTACAATATTAGAAACCCAATCTGTGAGCGGGATGGGATAAATAAAACCAGCTTTAAGAAGCTTTTCTACTTCGGCCTTGATCGCTGCAGCCTTTCGAGGGTGTACTTGACGTAAACGTTGATGAACAGGCTTAGCACCTGGGTACGTGATGATTTCATGTACCACTATGCTGGGGTCAATGCCAGGCATTTCTTCGTAGGACCAAGCAAAAACATCACGAAATTCACGAAAAAGGTTCGAATAAAGTTGAATCTCCTCTGGAGTACAAGTGACTCCAAGATGAACGTTTTCGACGATCCCTGGTTTAATAGAGATGTCGATGGGCTGGATTTGCGTAATGTTTGCCATATTACCTTCAGAAGAGGTTTGGTAAACTTGAACAGGTGACTGAAGGAATCGGAATGGGAAACAAGGAGCAAACCGTTGAATAGGAGTTGGCTCATCCTGAGGGACAGAGAGCAACGAGGAACGATGGTGGGTATCGTGCCAAGGAGGTTCCTCGAGAGACATAGCCTCTATAATAGCTTCGTCAGAAGAAAATATTTCTTTTAAAGGATCCGAAGAAGTTTGATCTGCGAGCCCTAAGGATGGAGCGTACGTATGGAAAATCTTGCTGGAGAGAGCAAGTTCAGAAGAAGGAGCTGATGCAGGGACGATTTCAACATAGTTGAGTTCGGCAGGACTCAACGACATCTGGTCGCCCCAAGATTCTACTTGGTCGATGGGAGGAACGATCCATGGATCAAGACAAGTAGAAATCATATTGACGGAAGCGACATTCGGAGGCGGAGCTGGAAAAACACCCATAAGGGCGGGATCTTTGAAAAGCCCGTGACATAGACTCTCAAATGATTTAGAGGTATGCTCCACAAAAGGGATAGTTCCTTCTGAAGAGGAAGCGAAAAAATTCAGTTGGTCGACCGTAATAATCTTCCCTTGGTGAGGGAAACGAATGATACGAAAGTAAGATGAAGCAACAGCTTGCATTTCATAAATCCAGCTGCGTCCGAGAAGGAGGTTGTAGGTTAAAGTAGCATCAACGACTTCAACTTCCATCTTGACCGTTTTCCCTTCCAAAGAAATGGGTAAACATGGGAGGATACCATAAGTACGGGATGCTCTTCCATCAAAAGCTTCCAAGGTTGTGGGAGACTGACTCAACATTGGAGAACCAATAGCTTTCCAACAGGCAACAGACATGATGCAAGTTGAAGCACCTTCATCGATGACTGTGCGATGGATAGTTTTCTTATCAATAACGACCTGTATGAGGAAGGCAATTTGGGGAGGCAGTCTCTGTGTATGGCGATCTAAATCAAATGTGATTAAATCCAAGTCAGTCGGGTCTATGCCGCCGATAGCGGATAGAAAGGACTTCCTCTGAGAGGGGCAGATCTAGAGATCTTCTAAAGCGGACATAGCCGACGGAGTCTGGGCTAAATCCTCAACGATATTATAGTGCTGAGCAGCACGGGCATTTGGGTTGTAAGAAGATTTCCGGAGTACTCCTTTTGGAGGGGGTCGAATAGGCGTTTCAGTACTAGGTCTCTCAATGTGGAGAGGGTTGGAACTGAACGGAGGAGCACTGGGGGGAACCTCAGGCTCCTTGCCAGCAGACGGATAATATTTTGTTCGGGTACTAATATTAACAGGTATCGTTCCCACCATGAACACTTGGGAACCGAAGGAAGAGGGAGGTTGAGAGGGGTCAGCGACCATTTGAGTTTGTTGTGAAGGAAAGGGTTCTTTAAGCACCGCAGGGACCCCGGGAGCGCCTTTCAACAAACGACTAACTTTAGACCGCCGAGTGCAGTCCTTGGTATAGTGATCCTCATCACAGATAAGACAAGGATACTTGGGTTTGCGTTTGGCACTCTCCTCGGATTGAGGTTTAGGTTGTTCCTGTTTAGGTTGTTCTGGCCTATTTTTCCCTTTCTCTTTCTTCTTTGATTTTGAGGTTTTGTCTGTCTTGGTTGACTGAACGGCATTAACCTCGGAGGTAGGTTTAGAAGGAGGTGTAACCTGAGAAGTGTTTTCATTTGGAGCATTTGATTTTTGCTTCCCAGGATTCGCGGAATTTTTCTTAGAGGATGAACTCACAGACCCAATAATACCATCAACTGTAGGTGTTGGCGGGGCTTTGGATGTTCCAGGTCTAGGGGCATCAGGCAAATAATCATATAATGTACCCGACTGAGAATAGACTAAGTCAAGGTATTGAGCACGCGCGATAGCTTGCTCTTCAGTAACACACCCTCCCATAGCAATATCCCGAGCTATTGGAGGGACGAATGAAGTCGTGAACCAGTCCGTAAGAAGCTGGTCAGGAATCCAAAACTTAATCATACGTCTATGTCGTCTCCATTCGTAGATGTGATCGGAGATGTGCGTAGCGGTTTTTTGTCGTAACGACGTGAGGAGGTGCATGCCCGTATCATAACGAATGGGCAATTGAAAATGAGTGAGGAATGCCATAGCCAACGAGTTTAAATCCTGAAAGGATCCACGATTTAGCTCAATATACCATTTAGCGGCGGAACCAGTGAGAGTCCTTTGGAAGAGGCGAAGCCGAATCGAATCATCAAGCCATGAATTATATGAACACCATAGATGATAAGTCATGACATGAGCTTGTGGATCTTCATTAGCTTTACCATCGAATTTCGGGCAATCACCAGGAATTTTGGTGGGAACCGGAGGCGAATAAGGATTATGAAGGATAGGATCATTAGTCAGTTTGGACACATCCGGTAATTCTAAAGTCGCTAAAAATGGTAACTGAGGATTAAATGACATCTGAGGCTACTGGTATGATGGAACACCTAGGTTCCAACCAGGTGGTGGTGGCCCCCAAGGGCCTTGCCCTGACAGATTTTCCCCCATAGTATGCTGGCCATAGGGATTTGTGTTTTGCCCCCCAGCGTATGGATTACCAAACGATGCTGCAGAAGTAGCATGTGGCTGTTGATAATTTTGGTAAGGAGCAAACAAAGGTTGGCCTTGAGGTTGCTGGTAACCGTAGTGTGGTGGGACCCCAAATTGAGTTTGAGACCTAGGCTGAGTTTGATAAAACGTTTGAGATTGACCTCCAGCCTGCATTTGAGAACCAGACGGATTTTGAGATCCTACTTGGGTCCAGGTGCCAGGTTGAGCAGTGCCAGTAGATGGATAACCTTGGGCTATCTGAGCAGAAGGATAACCTTGATGGTATTGAGGTTGGCCTACCTGCTGATACTGAGTTTAGCCTACCTGCTGATACTGAGGTTGGCCTCCCTGCTGATACTGAGGTTGGCCTCCCTGCTGATGTGCAACAGAGGGTTGTCCTATAATACCAGATGGTTGTGTTTGAGATTGACCAGCTTGTCCAGAAGATTGAGTATACTGGACAGTTGGTTGACCAATTGTTTGGGCAGTTTGACCGGAAACTTGGGTATACTGGACGTTAGGTTGATTCGAATTAACAAACGATTGACCAGTTTGTCCAGTATGAGAACCTTGCTGGAGACCAGGTTGAGCTTGTTGAGTGGAAGGTTGGCCTGGGTTACCAGTAGGTTGTGTATGAGGAGTGAAAAAGGGACCACTAGAAGAAAAAGGATTTCCTTGGAAGGATTCTCCTTGTAGATTTTGCTGGTGTGGTTGTTCAGGTTGAGCATACGACGCTTGACCACCATGATAAGAGGTAGAACCCCAATCTATGGATAGCGGAACCAAAAGCTCTCCAACTGACAGCTGACCTGTCCTAGTACCAAAGGGTGGTAGATACTGATCATACTGCCCCCCAAGTGAGGCATTAGATGTAGGATCAAAGCCTGCAAATAAAGAGGACGAAGGTCGGCTAAAAATAGGGATCGAAGAAGCCACAGATATAATTGGAGGGGTTGTCACCGACGTAACAGTTGTACTGCGAGGTGGTGGAGTCAAAGGCTCTGTATTGGAAAAGATGGGTGGTGACCAAATAGAAGTCAGAAAAGGAGATGATATAAAATCATGCAATGCTCTATATCCAAGAGGTAGCCCCCCGGTAGTAGCAGTCCTACTAACATGTGTAGATTCCATTGTGCTAGGAATCTCATCCCCTGGCATGCCGGATTCGTCAGTCGTAGTAGGTGATGGATTTTCCATATCAGAAGGAAAAGGTTTCCGAGGAGAATTATATTCCCAAAAAGGGATACCGTTTTGAGAAGGTTCCCAAATAGGGTTCATATCAAATTGGTAATCCTCGTCGCCTGGAGCACGAGAGCTAATCGGTTGTATACTTGGAACAATAGGGAGAATTTGACTCACAACCGGACTCTCGAAAGATGAGATTGGTAGTTCCGCCAGGATGAAACTTCACAAAATCCTAGAGAAACTAACGAAACCAGTCCCTACTCAGACTAACGCAACAAAATTTAACTGGGTTATGTGATCGTGGCCAAATAGATTTTAAGACACTGAACTTGACCTTTTCATTTTTAAAGAGTCGAGAAAAGGACGAAAAGATGACTCTAGTCTCCTTCGATTGTTTAATGAGCACGAAGTGACAAGCTGCTCACTTACACCTTTTCTTTTAGAGAGTCCGAAAAGGATCAAAAGTGACTACTCTGGAGAACTAGGTAAAAGGTTTGCCAAACAATCCGTAAAACTGCTTATACACCTTGGCAATCAGATGAAAACCAAGGACTTCCCTACTGCAGTCAATCTTCCCTGAATGCTGTGTTCAGTGCATTACGGCTTGTAGGGCGCAGACTCGGCCTTCCTATAGATCAAAGGTGAAGCCTATAGGGGTCTTTCCCAATATATACTCGACGGTGCGTGGAGCACAATCCGTACTGGCCCTTACCGTTTCACCGTGGAGGAATCACCCAACCACTCAACGATAAACTACCAGGTTTAAAGACGCCGGAACACGTCTCTAACCTAGACCTCTAGAATATGAGCGTTATGTTTCAATGTGTTGTTAGGTTCATTGAATTCATTTTACGGTTTATCTTTAATTATGTTTCAGTTTGCGGTCCTACCGTATGTGGTCTCTTGAAATTTCCTAAATGCAAACTATATGCGAAAATTGTATCGTTTCATTGAATCAACTCTATCTACAGAAGAGTTAAGAGTTTTATACAAACAAAACGATCACAAACATCCTAATGCAGCTAATAACAAGAAATGAAAATCTTTTTCTTTTTTCTTTTTAAAAGCACCAATTAACACAAAATGCTAATTAATAAAAAGTAAAAAATCTTTTGTTTTTCTTTTCTTTTAAAATAGTATGATGCACTCAAATAGATTTCAAGAGATATGCACTAAACAGATAATTCACTCAAAGGAATCTAGAACCAATTCTGAAACGTGAAAAATGACCTATCAACGCAAAGAAAACTCCAAGACCCTCAAAGAACTATGTAATCTAAGTTCAACTAAAGTCAAACAAGAAATAAACAAGCTAAAAGTGAGTTACTTGCAGCATAGAATGCAAAACTTGTACAACTACCAGAGGAATGTGGAAAACAACCAATAAACTGACTGGATCATCAAACCATAAATCCGACAGAAGGCTCGACATGCAAAGCCACTAGGGCCAAGATATAAAATCGATAGAAAAAGGCGAACAACTGAAGGATGAAAAGAACAACCAGTCACATAACAGTGCAACAAACTTCCAGATGCTGTAAAATATGCAAAAAGATACAAATCCAAGCTCAGAAGGCTGACAAACAAGCTAATTTGAAAAAGTTAACAAGTCTGGCGCGACTATCAGACTGCAACTTGCGCTACTAAGGGATTGGCGCGGGTTGTTTGATAGCAACGGGCGCCAGGAAGCGCGACTGTCAGAAGAAAAAACGCGCTAATCAAGTTTGCTAGGTAAAAAAATAAAACAGGTAGTCCAAGGCTTGGTTTACAGTATCTAGAAAGGCCAGCAAGCAATAAATAGCAAGAAATTCAACCCAGAAAGCTATTCAAGCCAGTAAACAAGAGAAAAATTAACATGCAAGGCAAAGTCGAAATTGTTCAGTTTGTAAACCAAACCGGAGATTGACTGAAGTGGCTTTGATCTACTTCACTACTGCATAGCAATAGTGTTTCGAAGGCTATCTGGCCGTGCTTCAGGCTCCGTCTACAGTTTACAAATCAAACAACACAAAAATAAACAACAAGCTTCTCCCCAGTGGAGTCGCCAAATTGTTGAACTAGTAAATCCCCTCTGCGGACAGAGGCAATCCCACTAGCCCAACACGGGTCTAGCAACAATCACACAATGCTAACACGCAGGTTCCTAATTGCACAAACCAGAGATCGATGATGATGGTCTACCTGGATTCCAATGCTAGTAGTTGAAGAAGAATCGACGCTCCCATTCCTTTGCTCTGGCTGGTCACAATCCCCACGATCCACGTGAACAGACACCTGCACATGCAAAGAACGATACAAATACAAGCATAAAATCCAATATATGCAATTATATATCAGTCAGAAAAGACATAACTCAATCACCATTATAAAGACACATGAGTGGAACCATAATGATAGTCGTCTATTAATGAGTAAAAACAGAGAAAGATTACAACCAAGGTTCTGACGTTGAACCTCCTCTGACTGGGCAAGCAGCTACATACGCCTTGCAAAGTGACCTCTCTCTCAGAATTCCGGCAGCATAACCTCCCTATGTTTCACAATTCTCACTATCACTCTAGCATTACTTCAGCACACACAAAGACTCTAGCAAAAACTAGCTTGTTTAATGCATGAGGACAATCATTTATAGATGGAGAAGGGAGGAAGATATATTGTACCAGGACGCCCATTGTGGATTGGCATTATCCCTGAAAAGCTACTCAGCATAGTTGTCATGGATAAACAATGACTTTCGACCTCTATCTTGAGGATTTTTCCCTCAAAGAACTTCATGACAAGAGAGGAAAAAACATATGGGTGC
>APFE030060502.1:0-11098 GCA_000404065.3 Pinus taeda | reverse complement strand
AATTCCTCAATCAAAGTCTATATGTTCCAAAACCAGCTGCTCATGGGCAATGGAGGAGGCTTATAAAGGAGAAGGAGTCTCCATGAATAGGTAAAGGATGAGCTCTCCCCTAAGATAAGTGGGTGATCAGTCAAACAAACATACCAGAGAAAGGATGGCGACCTCAACAATGCTAACAGCCAAGTCTAGAGTCATCTGGAAGGTTGGTTGTTAGAACAAATTCGCCTAAACAGGATCAGCGCGGGTGCAAAACTGGGCTGGCGCGCTGGCATCGCAGATCTATTACAGAAGAGGTTTGGTCAGCGCTCAATAGTACAAGCAAAGGGCGCGCTGTCCGTGAAATTGGACTAGCTCGGAAAACACGTGTGCTTCCACGCTGGCAGCGTAGCGGTTACATTATCCTCCACCAGTCAGCGCGGTTATTTGATTAACAGACGCGATGATTCAATTAACTTAGGCAAAGAGAGTTTTTAGCCATTTCAAGGAGCATGCGCTTAGGTGAATGTGGTTTTATAGCACAGTAGGGAGACTCACATGATGGCAGTGACATTTTACTGTGTAACACATTTAGTAGGAGAATATTCTCCTCCATTTTAGGAAAAACTACTTGAAGAGGACCAACGTTTACTTTCTTATCAAAAGGCAGGCGGTGAGTGCTATTTGCTAGCTAGACAAAAGGTTACCAGTGGGATTTTGTCTGCTAAAAGTAGCACTAGACTTGCAAAAAAAGGTTTTGGATAAGTTCTTCAAAATTTATTCAAGGAAAGTGTTATTTTTAATTTAGGGATGCTTCTAAACATGTTTGATGGTGGATACATTGTTTTTTACAATTTTTGTCACTTTGCGACACTTGCAACATTGACGACACAAAGTGGAACACTTAGGATATGAGACTGGGAGTGTGACAAAATACTGTGTAACAACCATGTAGCTAGTGTACCCATATGGTGACCTTCTCTACATGCATTGACTTGAATGAGAACCTACATTCTTCCTCACATCCTGCATAAGCCTCTTAGCTTCCTTGGTCCTTTTGCTTCCTTCTCTAGATGGTTCTGATTGATTGGTTATCTCCACTCTCTACTCCTCAATTTGTGGTTTCTCCATAACTTCTTGAGGTTCCTCCTTTAGAGGTAAAATCTCCTCTTCTAGTTATATGAAGCTTCCTCTCAAGAGATAATTGCATTTCTTTTCCTTCATCAAATTTTACAGCCTTCACAGAACTATAATTCTGAGGGATAGCAAGTACACACGATAGTTGTGGAGAGTTTATGTGTAACCAAAAAATACCCCAATCATGTTGTTTGTTCTAGATTATTCCTTGATTCTTTGCATACATGGAAGTAAACAAAGGCTCCAAAAATCATGAAGTGTGACACATTTGACTTTCTCCTCAAGAAGGACTCCTCCAGTGTAATAATGCCTAGAATCCAAAGAGGACTCCAATTCTACAAATAGATTGTTGCGTTGCACACCTTGACCCATAAATGAAAAAGTAGGCATTGATCATGGAACATCACCCTCACTACTCTCACAATGTTATGAACCACACTAGTTGGTTCGAAACGCGTCGACAAATGATCAATTATGTGATTTCGCCAAAAATATTTCTAAACAAATGTTATGATTCTTTCTCTTAGCCACCCCATTTTTCTATGGGTTGTGGGGTGATGTCAACTCTCGTCGAAGGCTTTCTTTTCACATAAATGTTTAAATTCATTTGACACGTACTCACCTCCATTATCATTCCTGAGAGCCTTCACCTTGTTGCCTATTTATTTCTCAACTAGTGCCTTGAATTCTATTAACTTTGAGAATGTCTCGTCCTTCTTCCACATGAAGAAGATCTAACACTTTCATCAGAAGTCATCAATAAAAATGAAATACTATTTGTGCCTGGAAGTGGATTCTATCAAGAAAGGTCCACAAAAGTGGATCCTTTCCAAGAGTGCATGTGTTTTGTTATCCCGATCATGAAATGTGGATTTTGTGTACTTCCCCAAGGTACATATTGTTGCTCAAGTTCTCCTTTGAGGAGGCCTGTGGTTATCTACAAAATTATATTCAAAGTTCCATGATGCAAATGGCCAAGTATTTTATTCCAAATTTCAATGACATTGAGGTTGTGCACCTTCTCCACATTTTTGCTCAATGCAACACAATTCTCCACATCTAGCTTGTACAAGTTTTTCACAAGAAGCTCAATCTACTTCATCTGTCTCATGGCTATGTGTCTTAGGAATTCCTTTCCTATGTTAAATAACACATCATAACCACAATCTTCTAACACTACAACAAAGATGAGATTTTTCTTTAGGCCCAAAATGAACATGACATCCTTCAACCTGAAGACGAAGAATCACTCCTTCTAAAAGCTGACTGTAAGATTCTCAGTTGCACTATACCTTCCATCATCCCCCATATCGATGTGCATCTGCAAATATTTTTCCTCCAGGTCACTGAAAAAATATTTATTTCCCGTCGTGTGGAATGATGCACCTGAGTCTAAGTACCACATGCTTCCCATCACTGTGCTGACCATGCATGAAATGAGGGTAAATTCAAGCTCAAACTGTGAAGCCAAAGCTTCACTTGTTTCTCCTCCTTAGGTCTTTGTGCTTTCCTTCTTATGTGGAGAATTCATGGCATAATGATCTAATTCATGACAATGGAAGCATTTAAGTTTTGAAAAATATTTCTTCTTTCCCCCTTGACTAGATTTTGGTTTGGATTGGGATTTGTTTGCTTTTCCCTTCTTCTCCTTTCTAGCTAACGCAATTTTTTCTTCATCATTTCCCTTGGATGAAATCCCATCTCCAATATTTGTCCTTATTTCATCCTATATGAAATCAAACCATAATCACTCCCAACTTGGTAGTTTCTCCCTCCCATTCATCAAATCTTGATAGCTATGCCAACTCTTGGGAAGGCCCAAAAGGGATAAGGTTATCATGTATGCTTTAGGGACATTATGTTATCTAGGAAATTCCTTCTACAAATAGAAGTGATCCCTCTATTCCAATGAGTGGATCTAGTAACAACTAAAACAAATACATGCAAAACTCTTCTAGTTTAAGTTAGAATGAGATGAGAGAGGATAGATGGCCTACCTCACTCCTATGCAGTATCTTTTCAATGTCGATAAGGATCTCCTCACTTCCAATCTTGATCCTTTCTATTATGTTTTGAATGAATACCTACAAGAGAGATCAAACAAGGAAAACAAAGGAAAAACATAACATATTCATTCTAATGTAAAGGATATGATAGATCAAGGAGCATCATACTAAGAAAGTAGTCATTTACATGCTTATGGAAAGTAAACATTGTATTAATAATAAACACATTAGGTAAGCATACAACCATTGCCTTAATGTTGGAAGCCTCCTTTTGGATGGGTTTCCAAGTCCAAGCCAAGAAATCTCAAGCTCTCCTTTTTCCTTCACAAATTGTTAGCAATTAGGCACAATTTAGTAGCAACATGACTAATCTAGTCCAACCAACCACTTGAGGCTATATGGGAATGTATTTATATGGAAGGATAGGGAGTTAGGGATCCACAAAAGGGGGAAGAAGGTCAACATATTAATGGTAAGATCCCTAAAGGTAGGATCAAGGACTCAAAATGGGAGAAATCGACCATATCCTTATTCAACAATAACCATCTCATTGTTCTCAAGGTTTGTAGTAAGATAATCTTATGCTCCCTTTTTGGAGAAACTACCTGAAGAGGACCGGTATGGATTTTCCTATCCCATGTCATGTTGCTAGTGCTAGTTACTAGTTACACCAAAGGGTACCAGCATAGTTTTTCCTGCTAAAAATAGCATTGGGCTTGCAAATAGGGGATTTTTGACAAGCTCTTCTAGAATTACTTCAAGGAATTTCTTCTTCTTGTTTTCAGGGATGCTATGATCAATGTTTTTCATGGTGAATTCATTGATAATTTTTGTCACTTTGTGACATTTTGGGCAAAGTTTGACAGCTCAGGGTATGAGACGGGGAGTGTGACAAATTAATGGATAACACGTTAACACCAACCCCGCCAAGTTCATCACAACCCTTTGTAAACTTTCTAAGATACCGCAGAATTGTGTCATTCTTTTGCAACTTGATACTTAGAATTTTATCACTAAGCACCAGCTTCTTGTGGTCACTACTATGCTCGAACATTTTTTCAGTGATTTCCACATCGATTTTTTTTTTCTTTTCTATGGAGATTCGAGAAATTATGATTCTGTACTACCTCCAAGATTATTCTCCTTGGCTACATCTTTCTCCCACTAGGCAAGGTTTTGGGCATCAGATGCTTGTGGTTTTGCAACATTTGTCTTGATGTATTCTAACAATCCATTTTCATCCAATACTGCCTCTATGTGGTCCTTCCATGCAACAAAATTAGAGGTTCCTTCCAAGCCATACTCTAGCCTTGGTCCATTGAAGGTCTTCTTCTCAGCTTTCGAGAAATGTCACTACTCTAATATTCAAATTTGAACCTGTAGGAAACAACTTCAAAATTTATGCTCTATTGTGAATCGAACTCTAATCCCAGGTAGCAATTAGGTTGTATATTTGCATATTTTCATGAATTTTTAATCAAAATCACATGACACAAACCTACACTACTTCTCTGCGGACATTATTTCACAATTTAGAATAGAAATCTCAGACCTACAAGAATGAATAACACACATGCAATAATTATTTTTATCTGGGGAAATAATCTACTAAAAACCCCAATGCCTCTTGCATTAATCAAATGAATAGAGATGTATTACAATTTCTTTTCTCAACTGAGCTCACCTTGCAAGTGCATAACCTTTCTCTCTACTCACTGAAGGTCACTGACCCAGACTTAGTCAAAAATATCCTGAGCTTGAGATATTATTTCCTTTATATGTTCCTTTAGGAATTATCCCCTATTATTTAGGAAAATCCTCTAATTGAATTACACAATTCCTTAGGTTGGTCATCTGACTACATGCAACACATGTACACTCAAGACTAGTCTACAACTGATGTTACATTGCCTTGGAATCTCCACCTCAACTGGGTTACTCGAATTCTCTAGATGCACTAGATATTTTGGGTTTATTACTCAGTTAAATGGATGATCATTGAGTTTCCCTGAAGTTCCACTACTTAACTGACCTTCCACTAGTTCCTCCTAATGTTAGAACTAGTTTAGTGGAAAACAACTTGAGATAGATGACCTTGATTGCTACAAATTAGCAATAACACATGTAAAATTGAACTCTAACTCCTCCAAATTGAATTTACTGAGTAGACTGGGTGACACAAGTCATGTCACACAAGTTAACATCATCCAAGTTGTCTGTTGACATGGACATTCGAATTTCCTCAATTTAATCAAGGAAAAATCATGTTGAGAATTTTTTGCTACATTTTTAAACACTCTAGAGTTGATGAGGTAGCATGGGAATGGAGGAAGCCATGAAAAAATGCATAACCATTTTTGTTTACGATATATGAAGGATGGTGTTTGTTTAAGGGGGAGGGGATTGTAACATTGCTTTTTAAAACCTTATTTTTTGTAATTTTAATTTATGAATTATAATGATGGAAATGTTTAGTATGGATATCTTGACATATTTATTTGATTTAATATTACTTTTATTTATATGTTGCTACAAATCTAAAATACAAATCAATAAACAAGGATCTTGATACCTAAGAAGAACCTAAAAGGGGAAAAATGGGATTTTGCTATCATACTTTGAATTAAGGGTTCAAATTTCATATTTTGTAGTTCAACTACCCAATTCCTAGAAATTATTGGAATAAATGGGGAGTGTTACTAAATTTTCCCAAACGTATGGGCTATGTACCTATTCTTGAGACTTCTTATTTGGCCATATAGCCCTAGATGGGGACCCCATATTATCATGAAGGTAGGTTATGGTGTGGGCTGAGGAAGAAAGTAGTAGTGTGTGATGTTAACAATGAGATGATTATGTCATTTTGTCATATGTGAATGAGTAAGGGAATTATAGAGAATGGTGTGAAAAAAAAAAAAACATATAGAATGTAATAGAACCATAAGTGGGTGTTGAGACAATGACTCTAAATAGAAGGAGAAAATAAATCATTTTGAATCATAAAAATCATATTTGAAATTGTGATTTTAACTAAAATTGGGTAAGGAATTCAGTGTGGAACCTTTTAGCCCAGCATAAAAGGGAAAATAATTTTCTAAGAAATTTGTCTTAACTAAGCACATAAGGCACTAAGAAAATGGAAGTATTAAGGAACCATTAAATCAGTGAAGGACTCCCTTTGTGTTCTGTAGGCACTGTTGATAAATTTATGGTAACTAGATTAAATGATTCCTCTTACTTTGATAATCGTTTGTGAGGTATTTATACTTAAAATACTTAGCTTCTTCTTCAAATTGATTACTATTGTGTTTTCTATCATCAAACAAGTGCCAAATAATGAAAAATCAAAGAGACAGAGGACATGAAATGTAGGATTATAGCCAGGGCCAAAACCTCTCCTCTTGAGAGGAAAACCCACAAGAATTATTCTCTTCTTATATAATCTTCAAATGACAAATTCCAAGACCTAAGAGCCTTGAAAAAGACCCCTCCAATACCATGTCAACCTTTCTCCTTGATGAGATTTCTTTCCAACAATTTTGACACCAAAAAATTTGACCAGAACAGTTTCTTCTACAACTTAGACCTGGTAGTTTCTTTTGCAATTTTGACCTAGCAGTATCTTCTGCAATTTCGACCCAACAATTTCTTCTACAATTTCGACCCATCATTTTCTTATGCAATTTCGACCTAGTAGTTTCTTCTATAACTCTAACCCAATAGTTTCTTTTGTAGCTTTCACCCCATTAACTTTCATCAATTTGACTTTCCCAACAACTTTCCAGCACTTTGACTTTCCCAACAATTTTCTAGAAACTCAACTTTCCCAAAACACTTTAGCAACCATAACACAAGAGAGAGAGAGAGATCCAAAGCTTTGATCTTGATTTTATTCTTCTTATACTTGATTTTGTTCCTTTTCCAACTTCTTTCTTTATGAGATCAAACTTTCTCTTTTTGTGTCCAAATGAGGTTGAGTTCCTTTTTATATATAGGCTTTCCAGGGGTATGAATTTCTTCCTTCAGATTGACTTGCTTAAGGCACCATGACAAGGTCCTGGAGGCTCTTTGACTTTATTTTGACTCAAATGAAATTTTCTTTACAATATGTAACATGACCAAAAGGGTCTTCCATACATGACAATGACCCTTGTGACTTTTTGACTCAGCCAAAAGCCTTAGAAGCACTCAATGGGTGCCTGACCTATAAAATAAATTTCCCTTGAGCATGAAAACCATGCCTCAAGAATGAATATAATAAGTTTCCTTTTCTCTTTACATCAAATACATAAAATCATGATTAATATGTCATTATGCAGACTGGACCTAGTTACATATTTCAACACTCCCTCTTAACTAAGGAGGCATTCATAATCCATACAAGGTAATTGGACATTCTAAAACTAAATAATTCTCATAACGAAAGTTGGATTGGTAAGCCATCTCATAAGCTACCTCCTTAGCTTATGCTAGAGAATCTTATCATACCAACCAACATTGTCACATAGCAAGGCCTTGACTAACAATTCTATCTCTCCACAATATCGTGGCACAATTCTGGTGAGACCAATGACTGATAAAAACCATCATCATTATCTATTAAGGCGCATACCACACCTGGGTGTTCACAAGGTACACCCTTTTAGGACAAATCCTATCTTGGAATAACACATCCTCAAGGAATTTCCTCTTTAACTACTCTTACCTATTGGATTCCCTACCACATCCTCAAAGAGTATCGAAATCAATCTTTGATTCTTACTAAATCCTCCATTCTTTCTTCATAACATGAAGAAAATAATTATGTGTATATCTCTCCTCATGGCCTTCACTAAGACTTACAACAGTAAGTCCTAGTCTGGTGCATTAGTCTAGTGCATGACACATGAAGTAGAGAACCATATCTGTCACTCCCTCTTAACTAGGGAGGACCAACTCATTCCTATAAAAGGAATATATAAAGCTCCCTCTTAACTTGGGACTTGCTTAATCTCCATCTCAATTAGGGACTTGTTTCCAACAACAATGCTTTGGTGGAGATCATGGTACTATCAACTACTTGTATGTCCCCTCCTTTCGATGTCATGAATTTCAAATTGTTCATCATGAAGCCTTGATCTTGTAAGGAATCATCCATCCATCACTTTCCTTCAATGAACCATAGGGTTTAACCAATAGTCATGTTATCCTTCTTTTCCTTCGAAATAGATCTTCTAGTCGACACCTAGCTTTCCTTCATACAACTACCTCTTCTAGGTCATGTTTATTTTAGTACATTCCATCCATTCTCAGTTGTAGGTGACATGTACAATTTTCTTTTGGTAGCCCTATTTCAACCCAACCAGATGTTTTTCAGAAATAAAAATGAGCATAAATAAAAGTTACCTTTTATGATGGTCTTTCATCATGACATCTTCTTATTTGCAACATTGACATCTTTCGCATTCATAAACACATCTCAAAGACATTCAAATATCAAGGGTCTCGTATATTTACAGTCCTTATCAAAGTTTTCATTCCTTCTCCATTTGAATCTTTGTTAGCTTCTTGTTTCTCTTCTAATCATCTCCCTTCATGCTTGAGTCTCATTAGCACTATTGCCTCGTAATCCTAAGTTTTTTCTTAGGCTTTGTCACAAGTTTGAAGCCCATGAATGTTGTTTTAGGGAAGAGGAAACCAGTAAATGTTGCATCATTAGGTGTGATGTGAGAAAATTTGGATGCTCATATAAGTGTTCAAGAGTTGAATTCCTAATTAGAATATCTCATTGGAAATCCTTTTAAGGCCTATGAAACTACTATTACCACTCAGCTTAACCTAGTTTGGATGGGGTTCATTGGCTATCATGGCTACCAAGATAAGTATTTGTGTCAAAAATATTTCATATGAATCTATTTCATAAATTGTGTCAGCCTTATTTTGGAAAGAGTTTAAATTTGCACGCAAGAATAATATATTTTGCATGGGTCTTCTTTGGAAGGTTTATATATTTTTATGCATTAAAAAATTAACTATTGTGCACTTGAGTTCTTGAAAATAAGTATTTTCTTTTTCATCCAATAAAAGTATCTATTATACGTTTGTTTTTTTGAAAAGAATTACATGCTTGCATGCACGAAGGAGTAGGTCATGCATGAAGGAGTAGGTATTGTGCATTTAGTTTCTTGTAAATAAATATGTGTTCTTGCAAGTATGGAAAGAAAAAATATTATTATTTCTTTAGGAAAATAATACATGTAGAGGTGCACAAAACAATAGTCATGATGTTGGTTCCCTGGAAGAGAATAGATGCTTTGAAATAAAAAGTTGTTTTGTGCTTCGTTACATATATATATATATATGGTGTTCTTACATGAAAGAAATATACCTACATGACTAATAACTATTATACTAAATTCTTGGAAAGGAATTTTTGCATATAAATAATAATTATTACATAAGTTCAAGAAAAAATAAACGTGTTTAAATGTTCTAAGTCTTTAAAAAAATATATTATTAGAAAAAAAATCCACGTTTCTTGTGTGCATGAGCATAGGTTAAATATAATTATTTTCTTAAAAGGATTTGTTATGAAATTATGGGAATGTATTTATGGATTTTGTGTGCATAATAACTAAATTATCGAAATTGTTTTACTTGAAAAATGTTAAATGGGAACCTTGCGCAACCAAATAATAACTATTTTCCTAGATCCCTAGAAAAAGAAATGTGTATTTACATACACAAAAGATTAGTTCATTGTGTTAAATCTATTTATGCGCAAAATAATAATAGATATTTTGAAAAAAGGAATAAGATTCTTTATGCATAGAGACATTAATTGTTGTGTTAATTTCCTCCTTGAAAACAAAAATGTGTTGCATGAATGCAAATAATAGTTGACTGAAATAGATTTCTTGGAAAGAAATGCACTTTACATGCATGGAAAGTAAAACTTTTGAGATAGATTTTTTGGGAGGAAATGTAGTTTTCATGCGTAAAAAAAATAACTAATTGGGATTTCATGCATAATTGAAAATATATTATGTTAGTTTCCTTTGGAAAGGGTTATGTCTACATGCAAGAGTAATAGCTATTATGTCCATTTCTTTTGATTATTTTTTAATACATGAGAATGAATTAATTAATGAGTTAGTTTCTTGGAAAAGAAACATGGATGTTACATGCAAAAAATAATGGTTAATATTGTGCAATTTAATAAAAGCTATTGTGCTAGAAGGGTGTATATTGTATACACCAACTAAGGTAATAGTTTTCTTTTAAAAAGGAATATCCATTTACACTGTTTCTTTTAAAGGGTGTTATGCATATACAAGAATAATATATTATATGTTAGCTTTCATTTGGAAATATTATGAATTTTCAAATAAGATTATTTGTTAACCTTCATCTAGAAAGACTGTGTGTTTGCATACAAGATGGTGTCAAGCTTTATTTGTGAAAGACTCTTTTGGAAAAAAAATAAAATATATGCATTTTCATGAATAGGAATAGTAACCATTGTGTTAGTTTCCTTTTTACATATTTGTGTGCACCAAAAGTAATAATTGAGGGGATAGGTTCTTTGAATAAAGTTTATATAATTGTATGCATAGGAATACTAACTAATATGTTTTACCCTTTGAAAATAAAAAAATATGTATTTTATGCATATAGCATTTGGCTTCTTGAAAATAATTCTTTATAATAGGATAAAGTGTATTTGTATGTTCAAGAAGAAAATGTATTTTCATGAAAGGTAACATATGTTCACATGATATTGGTTGAGGGGTTGGGTCCTTTTGGATAAATTTGATGTGGATGCATGAAAATAACACATATTTTTATTGTTATTTGGGAAAATCTTATATGTATAATTTTGTAGAATCTTTCTACAAATCAGCTAGCTCTGATACCATGTAGAAATTTCTCACCTGTAGATCACCTGGTAATGCAATGTACTAAAGCAAAACACTTGATCTACTTCTACAAACAATTTA
>APFE030060494.1:0-11552 GCA_000404065.3 Pinus taeda | reverse complement strand
TATGAGAAATGGTTGGGATGTTCAAAGTGAACAATGCAAGTCAAATCCTCTTTCTCAAGAAAAAGTTGAAGGATATCAAGACAGATAAAGGGGAGTCTATCCAATCCTACTTCATGAGGACAACTAAAATAAAAAATGACCTTTTATCTATTGGAGAAGTTATTGCTGATATGGATCTCACTCTCATTTCACTTGGAGGTCAATCAAGACCATGGGATGTATTTACCACCACCATTCTCAACAATGAAATGATACTTTGCTTTGATGAATTATTGGCTAGATGTACTCAAGAGGAGACACATAAGAAGGAGAGATATAAGTCCTCCAATGGGAATGAAACTATTGCCTTCTCCACTCATGCAAAAAGGAAGAATAATGTTGGTCCAAGGAGATAGGGTCAAGGATCCAAAAATGGATTCAAAGAAGGAAGAAAAGGAAGGTGCTATAATTGCAACAAGTTAGGTGACTATGCTTGAGAGTGTCCGCATAATAAGAATCCTCCAAGGGATGAAGACAACAACAACAAAAATTTCAAAGGAAATGATAATCAAAGGAACAACATGTTCAACAACAAGGGAAAGAGGAATGCTCCTATTACTTGAAATGGTCCCAAAAGGACAAGAAATGCCAGGTATCATGAAAGTAATGTTGTAGAAATATAAGATGAGTTTTATCTTATTTCTGATCTATCTACTACCTTTCCTCCATATACATTGCATAGTTGGTTGATTAATAGTGGAGCCTCAAGGCACCTCACTGGATACAAAGAGGCCCTCTCAAATTTGGTTGAGAAGAAGACTAATTTAGAAATCACTGTGAAAGGGATAGGTATTGTCACTCTTTACTTGAAGCAAGGTCAAACCATTCACCTACAAGATGTGTTGTATGCGTTTGATTTGAAGAAGAACTGGGTATCTATTTTTGCAATGGAAGACAAAGGCTTCAAGGTAGCATTCATTGATGGAAAGGTATGTATTTGAAAAAGAAACCCTAAAGATGCATTTACACTTGGATTTAGGATTGATGGTCTTTATCAAGTTGGTGGAAGTCCCTTGGGAGCTTTGGAAAGTAATACTTCTCTTCAATCTGAGCTATGGCACCAGATATTTTACCACTTACATTACAAAGGCTTACCTAGGATAAGGAGTATGGTCACTGGGATGACCAACTTTAATATGAACCATGAAGGAGTTTGTCAGGGTTTTGCAGCTGGGAAACATACAAATGGATTGTTCCCTTCTAGTGGAAGCAAGACAACTGATATTATTCAATTAGTCCATTATGACCTATCTGGTGCCCTACCTGTAACCTCATTGGGAGGATACATATACTATGCAATCTTTTTGGATGACTTCTCACACAAAATATGGATCTATTTATCGAAAAGGAAGGATGAAGTTTTCAAATGGTTATGTTCTTTCAAGTCATTAATGGAAAATCAAAAGGGAATAAGATCAAGACATCAAGGACCGATAATGGAACCGAATATGAATCAAATGAATTCAATGACTTTTGCAGAGAGGTTTCCATTAAGACAAATACAATTGTTCCATACACTCCTGAGCAGAATGGTGTTGTTGAAAGGAAGAATTGAACGATTATGGAAGCCACTTGTGACATGATCTATGACTAATGCCTACCGAAGTTCTTATGGGGAGAAGTTACCAACACTACCGTATATGTTCAAAATAGGAGCCCACATCAAGTTTTGGATTTCAAGACACATGAGGAAGTCTTCACTGGTAAGAAACCCAATGTTCCTCATTTTAGAATATTTGGTTGTTTGGTATACTTTCATGTGCCTAAAGAGAAAAGGAATAAGTTGGAAAATTTTGGGAGGAAAGGTATATTCGTTGGATAAAGTGAAAATTCAAAAGAATATAGGATCTATGTATCTGGTCAAAGAGATGTAGAATTAAGTCATGATGTCACCTTTGATGAAGATATCTCCCCATCTCAAGAAAGGATCATAATGATGTTGTGGAAAATCAAGATGAACCTTGGACATATGAGCCTATGCCTGATGTTGATGGCTAGATGGATCATATTGATCCACCACCTAGTGATCCCTCTACCTCAAGGAAATGACCACTATGGCTCAAATATACTCTCAAAGATGTTGAAAGACATATTGCTCCAAGAGGGACATTTCGTGAAGGTAAGAATCCGAATATGTATCATGGGTACTTGGCTGCCATGAGTATTATTGTTCAAGCTTAACCATGCACATTTGAAGAAGTTGTAGAGCATCAAGTATGGAAAGATACGTGTTGGGTGTGGAGCCTGATTATATTTTGTATTCAAAGGTATCGCCGCATTGGACCCCAGTTTGTAATGGGCGGCAACGCCACCTGTAAAATATTCACTGCAGGGGGGGTCTAGGGGGGCGACTGTGACCTTTGGGAGCCCCCCTGGCGGGGGGATCAGGGGCAGCGGCCTCGAAGCTACAAATAGATGTAAAATTGCCTTGTAAAATGTTGTAATTTCGTAGTCAATATGGGCCATTCATTAGGTGGAGATCTAACGGTAGAAATTATGTTTAATTTAGGGTTTTTTTGCCCTAGAAGGCAACCCCTTGCTATATATGAGGGAATTATATTCAGTCTATGTAGATCTATATTCTGAGTGAGGAAGAGAGAGGAGATTGAGAGCGAAGAGGGAATTGCAACGAATATGCTATAGTTTGTATCTCTTCAGTTTGCTCGATAATATAAAAGGAAGGACTAGTTGTTTCTCCGTGGACGTAGCCCAAACCAGGTGAACCACATATATCTGTGTCTCTCTTGTTTTATGCATTTTCCATGTTTATATTTTTGCAATATTTTATGTGTTCCATTGCATTGTAATATATATTTTTCTAACAATACGATGAATGAGGAATATGAATCGATCATGAAGAATGATGTCTGGGACGTGGTGCCTAGACCTAAGGACAAGTTTGTGGTCACCTCTAAATGGCTTTACAAAAATTAAACATGGAGATGATGGGAGTGCTGAAAAATATAAGGCTAGGTTCATAACTCGTGGCTTCTCTCAAAGGAAGGAGTGGACTATGACGAAATTTTTGCACTATTTGCTTGATATACTACTATCTTATCTATTATCGCTCTTGTTGTCAATCAAGGATGAAGCCTACATCAAATGGACGTCAAAACTGCTTTCTTAAGGAGGAAGTCTACTTGGAATAACCTCAAGGGTTTGAAGTTCAAGATAGAAGGACACATGTTTTTCAGCTGAAGAAAGCCCTCTATGATTGAAGCAAGTCCTCGGGGCTTGGTAAGAAATAATTGACAGTTATCTTATGAAGCTGGAATTTACAAGGAGCCATGATGATCCTAACCTATAATTCAAGGCTGAAAAGGACATGCCTCTTATTTTGGTCCTTTATGTTGATGATCTCTTTCTAACAAGTGAAAACCCTCTCATTTACCAATGTAAGAGGGAGTTGACTTCCGAGTTCGATACAAAGGACCTAAGTCTCATGCATTACTTCCTAGACCTGGAGGTTTGGAAAAGGCCAAGTGATATTTTCCTTTCAAAGGAAAATACATTGTGAAGCTGCTAGGGAGATGTGGGATGGTGGAATGCAAGTTTGTGTCTACTCCGATGGAAGTCAACTTCAAGAAGATATGTGGAAGTGTTGTTGGGTTTGAATTGGCAAACCCTTTCGAGTATAGACAACGTGTGGGGGGCTTGATGTTCTTGGTAAACTCTCATCCAGACATATGCTTCACTATAAATACTTTATGGTTGATCCTCATCACATACATTAGATTGCTACTAAGAATCTCTTGAGATATCTCCATGTCACAATCAACTATGGGTTGAGGTACAATATCAAGAACTTGAGGCTACATGGATATTCTGATGTTGACTGAGCTGGAATTGTGGTGGATAGAAAGAGCACATCAAGATGTTGCTTCTCATTGGGGTCTGCTTCAATTTCATGGATGAGAAGGAAGATAAAATTGGTTTCTCTAAGCACTACTCAAGCCAAATACATTGCAACTATTATGGCCTATTGTGAGGTTGTTTGGTTGAGGAAGCTCTTCAGTGAGCTATTTGAGCACGTATTGGATGCCATCATGATCTATTGTGACAACCAGAGTGGGATTCTCCTTTCAGAGAATCCCATGTTCCATGATTGCTCCAAGAATATTGATATGAAGTACCTATTTATCTGAGATACGATATAATGGCGAGAAATAAGGCTCCAACACATCTAGATCGATGAGAAGGTTAATGACATCCTCATGAAGCGCTTGGGGAAGGTCAAATTCTTAACCTTCTGAGAGAGACTCGGAGTCGTGGAAGGACCCTCCCATGAGGGTCCCACTTGAGTTAGACATTGAACTTTGAGAGCTCCTGGGGGCTTGGGGTACTTTTGGAGCTATGAGTGACCATAGGGTGAGTGGTTCACCTTCCCCTATAGGTACGTTGTGTACAGAGTGAGTGGTTCACCTTCCCTTATGATACCCCATGATGATATATGAGAGCATAGGGTGAGTGGTTCACCCTCCCCTATAGTTGATGATATATCCATAGGATGAGTGGTTCACCTTGTCCCGTGGATGCCCCGAAATACATCCTAGCCATGTAGTTTGGAAATCATGGGAAGTACCTCTCATAGATTGACCAATGAGTTGGGAAAAGTGGATAGAGACCATAACACTATAGATGGACACATCATGTACTTTAGTAATCCCTACGTCTAGGATACATGGTGTTCAACAACTTCATCTGGGATCGAGTCTGATTGGGGTTCTACCCCTGGTTATGTGGACTAACTTTTATTAGTGGAGAGTGGCAAGGCCTTGTGACTCACTCGCGATCGATTATTCTTCATTATCTATATCAATATTCAGTAGAGTTGATATGAGATGCAAAGATGGTACATGATGATAGGATGGCATGATGATCGATGGTTAGACTGATCCAGGTGGCTCTAGAAATAGAAGTGGTCTTGAACAAGCTCAAAAATAAAAGTCATCAGATGGAAGTGAAACCAGGACCAGATCGTAGTTCTCGTTGCCCTGATTCGAGCGATGCAAACAGAACTCAAATTCGAGTTCGTATGCTCAAGATATAGTTGGTAAACTTTTTGGTCAAACTACGCTAAGTGGCAATGACTAACGAGGCAAAAATTTGGCGAAAGGATGGTGCACGGAAAACGACAGTTGAGAAAGGTCATTTTTTTTGCCTCATTAATTCATCCAGTAACTCTTAAAATACAACGATTTTTTTTTTATCCATAGTATTTTTTCCCTTGGAAAAAAGTCGTAATTTCATTAATGAGGAAAATTACATTTTGCAGATGCCAGCGGCATATACTATACTGTGGGATAGAAGCCTATCCTTGTGAGTTCAAACTAGATAGAGGTGTTTTCCACGCAGGGAGACACTGCTCTGAGCTTTGATCTTCAAAAAATTGCTTATGTACTTACTCTACGCAAAGAGTATAAAAAAATAGCTATCATGTGAAAATAAATTGCTTGATCAATACTTCATATAAATATTTATATAAAGACAACACAGGAAAATATATACAGCAAAATTTTAAATCAACTCCCATTGAGCTTTACTAATCTGATATCTCTATGAAAGGTCTATGATAATATTGATGGAAGGTTCCATCAGTTTTCTCCAATATGCTCCAAGTGCTTATAGCCCTGTGTGCTGCTTCCTTGGATAGTAGATCGACAGTTGTGTTCCTCTCCCTGTATATATGTTGACAAGTAAATGTGTCAAATAAATTTATGTCTGAAAATTTCTTCCATGATGCGTCTCAGAGAAAAAGCATGACAAATAGTAACTTTGTTAATCCAGTTGCATATAGTTTTTGAATCTCCAATTAGTTGTAAGTTTCTGCACTGTTTTTCCAAGGCAAAGTGTATGGTGTATTTTGCTGCTGAAAGCTCAGCAAAATTGTTTGTCCCTTTGCCCATACCCATTTGAATTTTGTAAATATGATTTGATGTAATATGGAGGAGTGTGCCTCCCCCACAAACGATGTCTTGAGCTGATCCATCAAAGTATGCCTAGGGGAGGGATTGGTTTATACTCTCAGGGATGATATGCCTGGCAATTGGATTTGTTTCCTCCTCTGGTATCTGTTGGTAATCTGCTAGGATTTGTGTGGTCATGTTCGACTAGTGGGGGGGAGAATTTTGAAATATGATTATTTTATAGGCGATCCAAATGGCCCAGCAAGTCAGTAAAGGGATTTTTTTGTTCTTTTTGAGGATACATTGGACCACCATTCCTCCCAGGCTTCCTAAACGGTTGTGCCTTGCCACCTAGGGAGGGAAGGTATATGTGAGTGGATAGAATTCCAAATCTCCCTCGTGCATGGGCAAGTAAGAAAGAGATGATTCTCAGTTTCATTGTCTTCTTTGTAGAGGCCGCACCAGAAGGGTTCGTGAAATGATCTTTTGGTCAAGTTTTCTCCTCTTGGGATTTTGTGACGTAGAATGGTCCACATGAGTAGTCTGGACCTGGGTGGTGCTTTAAGTTTCCAAATGCTTCTCCACCAAGGTTCACATTACGGAGCTTTCAGAGAGTTGATAAGAGCTATGTATCCCTCCTTAGTTGAGTATTTCCCTTGCTTTGCGAGAACCCAGATAAGCTTGTCCTCCCCTTCTTGTATCCTGATATGAGATTCCGTGAGTGCCCCCATGTATTCCTTCCAATGCTGCTGCCATTGTTGAGGGATCTGTAGCGTCCTTCTAGATTTCCAAGCTTGTTGTAAAAAAGTAGAGCGGCCATTATCTGCCATATGGTTAATATGAGTGATCCCTCTAGAAGTGAGGTATGCACTGAGCTCTTGTGGGAGTCTGTGAGCATTCCCACAACCAATCCAGGGGTCCATCCCTATTTTAACAACTTCTACTGACTGTATTCTCCATGTGAGTCCATCCCTGATAAGGGGCATAGCTTGGAGGACAGCTTTCCATATGATTGATTTTCTAGCTTGTGTCCACTAAGGTTGTCGAATCCAGTCCATAATATTTAAAGGAGCTATGTATTGAGATGTGGCCACTTTAGTCCATAGGCTGGAGGACGTAACTAGCTGCCACCCTAGTTTGGCCGCCATGGCTGTGGAGAAAGAGTCTAAACTTTTTATACCCCATCCTCCCCAGTTCTTTGGGAGTGCCAAAGAGTCCCAATTTGACCAGACGAAGATCCTTCGAAGCTGGTTTCCTCTCCACAAGAACTTGCAGCACAGGTTTTTGATTCTAGATAGTATTCCTTTAGGAATCCATGCTAAACATATCCAATAGACTGGAGTTGCTTCTAGCACTGCTTTTATGAGTATCAGTCCTCCTGCTCTTGATAAATATTTTAAATACCAGATGTTTAGCCTTTTCTCTAGTTTGGTTATGAGCTAGATCCAATCAACAATCCTATAACCATGTGGTTTTAATCTATAGCCCATATATTTTAATCCCTCGTCCAGATTCATAAGGTTATAGGGGAATCGTCTCAGGGCATACTGGACCTCGTATAGAGTGAATCCAATAGCCGTTATAAAGGATTTCCATTATTAACCATCATGCCAGTGGCTGCTAGGAATATAGTGAATGTATTGAGAAGTGCAGTCACATATCCTATACTCCCATTTAGGAAAAGTAACACATCATCCACAGAGAGCCGGTGCGTTAATGTGCATTCTTTAGTGATGCGAATCCCCCTAAGCTTGCCTCTTCGACATTCTTCCTTTATGAAGAAACTGAGACCTTCCATGACGAGTAAGAAGAGGAGTGGGGACAATGGACATCCGTGCCTGAGGCCTCTTTCAGAATGGAAGAAAGGTGAGGCCGCATTGTTTACCAGGACACTGTATGATACATTGGTGATACAACTCGTAATCCATCTTATGAATTCAAATGGGAAACCCAAGTGTGTTAAGAGCATTCTGAGGTATAGCCAGTTGACTCTATCAAAGGCTTTCGAGAGGTCAACTTTCAGGACCATACCCTTCAACTTGTGGGTCTGGATAGAATGTAGGATCTCTTGTGTTGTTTTGACCGCTTCATGTATTTGTCTATTCTGTAAGAATGCAAATTGTTTAGCTGAGACATGGTTGGATAAGATTGGTCGAAATCGATTTGCTATAATCTTGGAGATGATCTTGTCTATAGAATTACATAAGGATATGGGCTGGAAATCATTGAAAGATGTGGGATTGTCCAATTTGGGAATAAGGCCGATAAAGGTTGAGTTGAAGGCCTCATACATTCTTCCAGAGGTTCTGAATTCCTCTATAACTTGTAATAGGTCGCCCCAGGGTCTCAAAAAATGTCAGATAGAATTCCAGAGTCCAGCCATACAGACCAGGGCTTTTATCTCGCTTGAACCATTTCAGAGTGTCCTCCAGCTCCCTCACGGAGACTCATTTAGTCAAATCCCCTCTTTCATCTTGGTCTACAAACCTTGGGAAAAGTTGGGCTGTCTTCATTATGTCTCCCAGGGTGGCATTTGGTGGTGACTTATAAATGTTACAGAAATGGGCAGAGGCCATCGCTGCCAGCCGGGGGAAGGTGTTCACAGGTTCTCCATACTCATCAAATAGCTACCAAATAGTGTTGATAGCTTTCCTTCAATTTGAAAATTTGTGGTAGAACTTAGTATTGTCATCCCCTTCCTTCACCTAGATGGCTCTGATTCTCAGTCTCCAGCTCTCTTCTCCATTCTTCAGGATTTGGTTTCTCTTGGCCAGAAGAGAGGTTATTTGCTCTTTGTGCTCAGGGGAGGAGAAGATTCCTTCATGGTCATTTTCATACTTCTCAATGGCTTCTTCAGATTGTTTGAGAGTATGGTCTTCCTGCTTCCTCTTCTTATGAGCCCATTTCTTAGAGAGGCTCTTGAGTTCTTTAAGGTTTTTTGCAAAACCTTATGATATAATCCTTTCTGCCACTGGGGGATGATTCGTCCAGTAATTTGTGACACGATATTCAGCGTCCCTCAACTAGGCTGCATTAAATTTGAAAGGAACTTTAGGCTTGTTCATACCTCCTTTGATTTCCAAATAGATCAGCCTATGGTTTGATATTCCTCCAGAGCCCACTCACTGTCTATTTCCCAGGCCCAAGGTTAACATATGCTCCTTAATGAGATATCTATCAAGTCTTCTTGAGAGTCTGTCTACTCCTAATCTGTTATTTCTCCAAGTGGGCAATATTTTTGGGGAGGGGATCTCTATGAGATTGTGCTCTTCCAGTTTGGCCTCGAAAAAATCTGAGAGGATATCCCTTTGGGCATTATGACCCCATGACTCCCCATAACTGATGGAGAAGTTTAGATCCCCCCATAGGACAAAATTGTCCTTTTGAAGAATGTGAGAGTCAAGGAATCTGCTCCAAAACTCCTATCCATTGTGATAGGGGCCAGATATATTAATGATCCTGAGCTCAATATCGAGTTCATAGGAATATATATCACCTCCTATGTGCCCCGAACTCCCCCACACATTGCGGATCCTGATAGATCGATTATTAACTCCTAACACCAGCCCCCCAGACCTCTCTTATGCATCGAGGGAATAGAAAGTCCATTCAAGTAGCCAGGTTTCTAGGAGGTGGGTAATGACACTCCCCTGACCTGGGGTTTCTTGCAAAACGAGAATGTCAACAGGTTCCGTTGAGAGCAGTCTCCTCATGGCTAATTTTTTTGCAGGGCTAGCCGACCCTCTACAATTGAAGGAGAGGAGTTTCATGAGGATGAGCCTCCTGGGTATTCACTGCTCTAAGTACCCAATCAATGGCCTATTGTTTGCCTGAAACAATATCTTCCCTTGCTTGTACCTTGGATTTGGATAGGGAGGATGGTCTGCCTCTAGCCGATTTTAGAGGAGGAGAAGAGGTGATGAGCCTGATACCCATAAAGTCAGGGGCCTGCGAGCGAAACCTGGCTCTGGTGAGGAATCTGAAAGGAAGAAGGCTGGAATGAGGGGGAGGATCATGTAATTGGGAATTTAGGGGAGGATGTTCAGGGAAAGAGGGTTAAGTGCAGGAGAAGGTGGGGGAGGGGGGTTTGATAGGGCATTCCACAACCTTGGGGGGGATGAAGGTGTGAGAGGAAGATGGAACTGAAATGAACTATTCATAAAAGGTTTCAATGCCATACAGAGATGCAATTGAGTAAACAGAGGAGGAGTTTGTAGTCGACATACCCATAGAGAACGCCGCCTCAGCAACTGCCCTAGCTCTGGTAAGAGGTGGAGAGGGTGCTCAGATGGGTGCCTTTCCCCGCTTCTTCTTGGTCTCTTTTGAGGGCACAGGTAATGCATCTGGTTGTGCCCGATTTGCAACCTCTTCCCCTTGAGAGGGGCTTTTCTGAGCTTGAGTATTGTTTTGCGTTGTGTCCTTCTCCTTGTCTCTTGCCCTTTCCTTCTTATTTAGCAGACAATATTTGTACAGGTGTCCCACCTTGTGACAATGTCTGTTAGGTCCCTATAATACTAATGATTACCCCATTAATATTGTAGTTGTATCCCTTATTAATATTGTTGTGCCCCTATTGTCCCCATATTGTTATTACTATGCCCCATAGAATCCCTCTATTGATATTTTTGTGGCTTTGTATTATTATTGTTAGGTTGGCTGGGTTATATTGTGACTCGGATTCCTATATATAGAAAGGAGGTTTTGTCATTTGAATCATCCAAGAATTGTTCATTTATGTAATGTAAAGGAGGTTGCCCCCTCGAAGAGGCTGAATTCTAAGCCGTTGATCTATCTTTTCTATCTTTTTGTGAGCTGGTTTTATAACATTTGGTATCAGAGCTTTGAATTCTAGGGTTTCGCTGCTCCAAATAGACTCCTGAATTACATTCCAAACAGGGGACCTGGGGAAAATTTTCATAACTTTCTCTCTGAGCATCGGATTGAAATTTCGTCAGAAGGTACAGAAAGAGGACAAACTGTAATTTCTTGTATATATTTTTCAGAGCCAAAGGTCGAAACAGTGACTCGTGGCACGTCGTACAAGTTTGCTCTACTGAACTAGTCTATAATCAGGTCACTGTGGGAGATTTGGCATAACTCTTCCCTGAAGAATCCAATTTATATTAGACTGGTGGCATTGGAAAGAGGATGCATAGGGCTAATGCAGGTCACAATTTCAGAATTGGATGATCCGAAATTACATAGATACATCAGATTCAATATCAAGCTCCTACAAAGTGAAAAACGATGTGTAGTTTTTTTTTAAATTTTTGCATAAACTTGGTTTGAAAAATTAGTTTGAAGGAATTCAAAGGGCATAGTAAAGCACTATTATCGGTAATTGATGCCCCGAGGAAAGAAAATGCAAACACCTAGTAAGCAACCTGAAAGCTCTAGCATGAATCATGAAGAAGAGGAAGAAATGCAACATGATATATCAAAATTATGTGACACCAAGTGCAACAATTGTCACTTGCACAAAAAGCAACAGAACCTAAGATGGATGGTTTAAAGAAAGATGTAGAAGCTAAGATGGATGGTTTAAAGAAAGGTGTAGAAGCTAAGATGGATTGTTTAAAGAAAGGTGTAGAAGCTAAGATGGATGGC
>APFE030060490.1:0-66385 GCA_000404065.3 Pinus taeda | reverse complement strand
GAAGGTTAGGAATCTTTCAATCAAACAAAACGAACTCAAGCAATCACACAACCTAATGCAACTAACAGCAAGGAAATGAATCTTTTCTTTTGAAAGCACAAAACAACGAAATTTCCTTTTCCTTTCAACTATTAATGTGCAAAAGACACTAGTTTGCTTTTCTTTTCAATGGCATAAAAGTGCTTTTAAAATGAACTAGAGAGATAGCAACACTAAGTGAAAGAACTAAAATCACTCAATTCAAACACAAGACAATTCCCAAGACACTAAAAACCAGTTTCCCAAATCAAAGGAAAACAAGGGCTTATGAGCTATGTGATCTAAGCTCAACAAGACAACAAGGAATTCAAAGGAGGAAGGCAAATCACTTGGAACACAATCAAACACTTTCAACAATCACCAAACGAATGTGAAAACAAGTACGAAGTTGGCTGGTCAACCAAGAACACAACATCCCAAACGTGAGGCTTGACACACACGGCCAATAGATGCCCTAGGGCTTGAGTGCGAAATCAATGGAGAAAAGCGAACACCCGCAGGATAAGAGTTCAAAACCAGACAAGCAACGATTCAACACACTCCAGCAACTGTAAAAGTTAAGGCAAGATGCAAACCAAGCAACGAAAGCGAAAAGGAAGGCTTTGCAAAATTGAAAACAAGTAACAAACGAACCCTTGTGGAACAAGGCTTCGCAAGCAAGCGTGTCACAGTTCAGACAAAATAAAACAAGTCATAAACCAAGTGGGAAGAGCAGGGGACAGCCAAACCAAAAGGTTTAGGAAGCCAATTTGGACCAAAAAGAATTTTACAGGATCAGCGCGGGTGACCCCTCAGCAACAAAGTGATGACAAGACAACGCTTGTAGCAACTTTGCGCTGTCAGCGCGGAAGGACACGGATAAAGAGTGCTGGCTCAAAAACAAGGTCAGCGCGACTATTAAATGTACAAGCGCGATGACAGGGAAAGCAAAGGAACAGATGTGCGACGTCAGCGCGACTGTTCTAAAATAAAACGCGCTGAGGCTAAAAAATAAGCAAAAACGAACCAACAACCCCCAAACTAAGGTAACAGGCTTTTAAGACAATTGAAGCAGTTCCCAGGATGAACCAGGAAACCAACAACAGCAAACTAATCCCCAATCCTTGACAAGAAAGCAATAATCAAATCCAAGAACAAGGATGAACCACAAAGAGACAAGCAAGCTCCCCAGTAGAGTCGCCAAATTGTTGGAGAGGTAAATCCCCTCTACGGATAGAGGCGATCCCTACTAGCCCAAAAGGGGTCTAGCAACAATCAATCAATGCTACTCTGCAAGTTCCTAGGTTGCAATTAACAAGTGGGAAATGGACACCTACTTGGATTCCAGCGCTATGTTTGACGAAGAGATACCACTCTCGCTCCTTCGCTCCAGCCGATCACAATCCTCCACTATCCTCATGGGCGGACACCTACACAAGCAAAGAGAAGACAAACACAAGCGTAAAATCTACTAAAAGCAACTATACATCAGTCAGAAAGGATGTAATTCACATTAATCATTCATAAAAGAAATGAGAATGGAGCCATAACAGTAGTCACCTATCTTTTATTAATCAGAAATAGAGTAAGGTACAACCAAGGTTCTGATGCTGAGTCCTTCTCTAGAGGGTCCAGCCAGCATGTCTCATCAGCATTCACCTTTGAAGGTAGATATCCCAAGTCAAAGAGGCCTCTCTCTCACACAAGGCAACAAACTCATAACCTTCCTTAAGCTCTATAGCATTCCTCACACACAACACACCAAATGCCTACAAAGAGCAGCACTAATGCACTATGAATTCCTCTATGTCAAAGTCTATATGTCAAAAACTAACTGCTCATGGCAATTGTGGAGGCTTATATAGGAGAAGGAGTCTCCCTGAATAGTGAAAGGATGAGCTTACCCCCAAGAAAAGTGGGTGACCAGGGGAATAGACATGCCATAGAAAGGAGGGCGACCTTTACCAAGCCAACAACCAGGTCTGGAGTCATCTGGAAGGTTGGCTGTTAGAACAAACTCGCCCAAACAGGATCAGCGCAGGTGCAGAACTGGGCTGGCGCGCTGGCATCGCATCCCAATTACAGAAGAGGTCTGGTCAGCGCGATCTAATACAAGCGGAGGGTGCGCTGTTTATGAAATTCGACCAGCGCGGAAAACCCGTGTGCTTCCGTGCTGGCAGCGCACCAGCTACACTGTCATCCGCCAGTCAGCGCGGTTATTTTAATAACAGTCGCGATGATCCAATAAACTTAGGCAAAGAGGGTTTTTTGGCCATTTCAGAGAGCATGAGCATGATGGATTGATTTCATGACACAGTAGGGAAACTGAAAAGGAGACAGTGACATTTTACTGTGTAACACTCCAAAACTAAATTGACCAAAATCCTACCAACTAATCCTTATAAGCCTTTTTATCAATGAGGCCTCTTTCTATTCATTTTCCATTAGTTTCCTTCAATTTCCTCCTCACATGCACCCTATGACCTTTCACCTTCCCTTTCTCCTAATTTCCTTTATTTTCATAAATAAATGTGCCCAAAAATGCCATTTGTCTTTTTAATGCCTTAGCCATTTCCTTTGCCAATTTTCTTTATCCATAATAACCGAAATGAACGCCCACACTAGGATGTCTTTCCCAACATTTAGCTTGGAATAAGTGTCCCTTAACAGTGGTTTTATTTTTTCCTTTATTAACTTTTATTACATGAACTTTTAACCAAGGTTTGTTACAAATAAATTCAAACATTGTTGTACCATACCCACATATATTTTATTTTACACCTATTTACTCTCACTATATATTCATTTATGTAGAAATATGATGATAGAATTGCAACCTCTCAAGATATTTAATATAAATCAAGAGACACAATTCTACAGTACTGCTCTGCGAAAATTAATTCATAATTTAGAACAACATTTGCAAACATGCATCAACCACATACACAAGTACACAAATGTATCTAGGGGTAACCAACGGGTAAAAATCTCTTAATCTCACTTGCATTAAGCAGGTGAATAGAGAATCTATTACAATTACTATGAGCTCAACCTGTAAATGAATCATTTTTGTCTCTACTGACCTCAGACCTCTAGCCTACACTTAGTCAATTTATGCCTCCATCAACCTCATATTTCCTTGCAAAAATGTTGAGGAAATTGGCCCCTATTCTTTAGGAATTTCCTCTAAATTTATTATGCAATTACCAAGGATTTATCATTGATTTCATGCAACACTTATACACTCGAGACTAGTCTACAATTGTTGTTACACTGCCTTGGAATTTCCACCCCAACTGAGAAATTCAAATTCCTTGCATGCATGAGATATTATTGGTTGATTGATCAGTTAATTGGATGATATTTGAGTTAGACTACTATCCCACTTCATAATTGACCTCCAACTAGTTCTATTAACTGTTAGAACTAGTTTAAACAAGTACAACTACAAATAACTGAACTAGATTTATACAAATCAGCAATCAACACATGCAAACTGAACTCCAAGCCCACTAACTTGAATTTACTGAGCTAACTGAATGACAAGAGACATTTCAACTTAGTTAACTTCCTCCAAGTTGTCTGTTGATGTGGAATTTTTTTTTTCAAAATTTGGCCAAGGCTAAGTCAAATTGAGCCTTTCTTGCTACACTTCTCAACGCTCGCTCTTAGAAATAAAGGGATTATCAACCATCGGTAGAAATTTCACTTGTAGAACAAACCGATATATGCAATGTCCTAAATCTTAATACTTGTTCTACTCCTACAAAACATTAAGCGGAAGCATAACCGAAAACATGAGAAACATCAAGTAGAAACATGCATAACTGATCAAGAGAATTAATCACACATAACACAAGATATATCCAAGGAAAGCACCAACATAATACCCCAACCATGTATTATCAATCAAGTGGAAATCCTCTTCACAATACAAGAAGAATTAGCTCTCAAGCTATTCAGTTCTCAATGAACTATGAAGATATGAAGATATGTCTCATGAACCAACCAAGCCCTATTTATATAGGCTTTCCCTATGGTCCTTACGTAGTTTGCTTAGGGAATAATAACAAAAGAATATGCTATTAATTCCAACATACCAAAAACAACCAATGGTCCAACTAAGTATTCCTTGAGAACACTAGTTCCTCAACCATGCAAAAACTACTTACTAGAAACAGTTAAGCATCTGATAGTACACTGTCCCACATCTGATCTCAATTGGGTCTCTAACAAAACTGACATGCAAAAGTTATCCATGAGTGAATCCTCAGTTATCTAAAATAATAGTTGTCACATGCATGCAAGCATTAACAAACTATATTTTATTATTTTAACAACTTGTTAAAATAATCTAACTGGACTTGACTATTTAGAACTATGTCAACTGATTCTCTCAATATAGAACTCATGCTTGTTCCCTCAATTAGTGGAGGAAACTCATGTGCATGCTCACAAAGACTTCAAATTCGAATTTCCTTAATTAAATAACTCAACTGAATCAATTAATTAATATTTCAAACTGTTGTTAAGGAAAAAATTAATTTTACTTCCTATAGATAGACTAGGGACTACTATAAATAGGAAGGGACCCAAAATGCTATTTTTAAACATGCTATTTTTAGCAGGTCTATTTTTAGCATATTCTAAATTTAGCATTTCTTGTTGCACACTTTTCAACACTCCCCCTCCACAAGAAAGGGATTATCAGCAACCTTGATCCTGTCTCTATGGAACTCAAACTTTCCCTTTGACAATGCCTTTGTCAAAATATCTGCATCTTATTCCTCGATCGAAATATACTGCAACATCTTGATCCTCTTGATCACACAATCCCGTAGATGATGATAGCGGATATCTATATGCTTGGACCTGTCATGAAACACTGGATTCTCAAAGAGTTTAATGCAACTCTGATTATCACAATATATCACCGTCAGATCCATCATCTAACCAAACAATCCCACTAGGATCTTCTGCGTCCAAATGGCCTCACATGCAGCCTGACTTGTTGCCATGTACTCTGCCTCCACTGAGCTAAGTGTAACTGATCTCTGTTTCCGGCTATACCAAGAAATTGCAGCTGACCCAAGGTTGAAGATTCCTCCAGAAGTGCTCTTCCTGTATGATGGACTACCTACCCAATCTGCATCTGTGAAGCCTTGGAGCTTCAATCCCTTTGTCTGCTTGTATCATAATCCATACTATGTAGTGCCTCTGAGATATCTCAGCACATGCTTTGCCGCTTTCCAAAATAACTTGGTTGGTTGAACCATAGCTTGACTCAGTTGGTTCACTACAAAGCATAAATCTGGTCGTGTGTTCACTAGACACATGAGTGAACCCACAAGCTGCCGATAAACTATAGCAGCTACTACCTCACCTGAAGTAGCATCCTCCTTCCTCCAGTTACCTACTAGAGGAGTCTCCATGGGCTTGCACATATCCATGTGGAAGCACCTCAGTATCTCATTGGCATACTTGCCTTGAGAAATTAATACATCCCCATCTTGCTGCCACACTTCCATGCCTAGAAAGTAGTGCATGAGACCCATGTCCCTCATCTCAAACTCTCTTGCAAGATCCTTCATGCAAGACTTGATCAACTCATCATCACCTATCAAAATTAGATCATCGACATAAAGTACAATAATCAATAGCTTACCATCTACAATGATGTGGTAGAGGTTTGCATCTGCTTCACTCGTGGTGAAGCCCAACTTGGTGAAATAGCTGTCGATCTTGGTATACCAAGCACGGGGTGCTTGCTTCAACCCATACAATGCTCACTTGAGCCAACACACATGTGATTTACAATCGAAGGTCTCAAATCCTTCGGGTTGCTCAACATATACCTCTTCCTCAATATCCCCATTGAGGAAAGTTGTCTTCACATCCATCTGATGGATCTTCCAACCCATTTGTGCTAATAGCGCTAGAATCGATCTAATCGATGAGTAACTTGTAATAGGAGCAAAGGTCTCATCATAGTCAATCCCCTCAAGCTATGAGAAACGACGGGCAAATAATCTTGCCTTATGTTTCTCAATACTGCCATCAGCTGCCTACTTTACCTTGTAAATCCATCGGGAAGTAACTACTGACTTGTCCCCCGGTCTAGGAACAATATCCCATACACTGTTCCTCAAGGTAGAATCATACTCCTCTACCATCGCATCCATCCAAACTGGCTGTTGCACTACCTCCTCAAAATAAGAAGGCTCGGTTGCTACAAACTCCCCAACTAGGGCCATGTAGCAAGTGTATCTATCAAGAGATCTCCTCCATCTACGATGAGAGGATGGCTACCCCACATTCTCTTTCGCGTCCTGCATCAATCTGTCAGCTTCCCGAGAGCATTTCCGCCCCTCTCTAGAAGACTCTCCAGTAGTGGTGATCTCCATCACTGGAATCTCTACATGCGGCTGCTCCGCATCATCAGGAGGCTCCTCCTCCTTAGGAAATAGTAGTTCCTCATCATCACCATGCAACTGGAGCTCCCTCCCAAGTGACTCTCGCATGGCTCGCTGCTCATCAAACTTCAGATCCCTGCGCACTACTATCCTCTGACTAGTAGGCAGAAACACCCAATAGTTGTGAGGTGTATCCATATACCCCACAAATATTCCCAACTCAGCTGTTGGGTCTAGCTTCTTCTGAGAATCATTGGTCACATGACAGTAAACTGGTGATCCAAAGATACGAAAGTGACTCACATCTAGCCGCTTCCCTGAAAAAGCCTCGATAGGTGTCTTCATTCTCAAAATTCGATGAGGACTTCTGTTCTGAAGATACACTATTGTATTTCATGCCTCAACCCACAAATGAAGTGGTAGGCTTTGGTCATGCAGCATCGCTCGAGCTGCTCCCATAATAGATTTGTTCTTCCTTTCGTCCACCCCATTCTGTTGTGGGTTATGAGGTGCCGTGAGCTCCCGTTTAATTCCTTTTGAAGTACAGAGTCTTTAAACTATTGGGAAACATACTCTCCATCGTTATCACTCCACAAAGCCTTTATCTTCCTCCCTGATTCTTTCTCTGCCAAAGCTTTGAACTCACAAAACTTCAAGAAGGTTTGATCCTTCTTTTGCATGAAGTAGATCCAACATCTACGAGAAAAATCATCTATAAAAATAACAAAGTACCTTTGCTTCACGATGGAGGATTTAGAGAAGGGCCCACATACATCTGAATGAACTCGATCTAGAACTGCTCCTGCTCTACCATCCTGATCATGAAAGGAAGCCTTCACATACTTACCCAGAGTACAACCTTTGCATGTGCTTGTCTACTCTAGTTTGCACTTGGGTAATCCAGTAGAAATTTGTTGCATGATCTTCAACGCCCCATGATGCAAGTGGCCCAGTCTCCTATGCCATAACTCGCCAATATCTTGGCCATGCACCTCTTCTGCCTTGGAATTGAGAGCAGCACAATCTTCTACCTGTAACTTGTAGAGATTCTTAATTCGAATCCCAATCTGTTTGGTCTGTCTAGTGCCAATATGCCTTAGGAAAACCTTTCCCAAACTAAAGACTACATCATAGCCTTTTTCCTCAAGTATAGCAATAGAAACAAGATTATTTTTCAACCCTAGTACATACATAACATTAGAAAGAGTGAGGGGAGAACCATGCTCCCTCTGAAACATAACCATACCTCTACCCGAGACACAGTACTTTCTGTCATCGCCCATCTTGATCCGTATCTGGAGATCCTTCTTCTCCAAAGTGCTAAAAAGATTCTTGTCACCTGACATCTGGAAAGAAGCTCCACTGTCCAAATACCAAACACATCCCATGCTAGATGAAACCATGCATGCAATAAGAGAGAAATCCATCTCAAACTGTGAAGCTAATGCATCACCATCAGATTCCTTGGAGGAACCTTTCTTCTCGGACTTCCTCTTTGGGCAATTATTAGCATAATGACCCAACTCATGACAATAAAAGTATTTCACCTTCAACTTGTCAAACTTCTTCCCTCCTTGAGAAGACTTGAAATGGGATGCCTTCCATTTTCCTTTCTTAGATTTAGAAGCTAAAGCCAAGTTCTCTTCATCATCATGTTTTGATGAAGAAGCTCCATCCCTAGTGCTCCGTCCAATCTCCTCCTGCATCAAATCCGACCATAGTCGTTCCCAGTCTAGCAATTTTTCCCTTCCATTCACTGAGTCCTGGTAGCTATCCTAGCTCTTAGGAAGGCCAAGGAGTGCTAGACTCACCATATCCTCATTAGCTGTAGTGACTCCTATGCTTGCAAGCTCATCTTTGAAAGTGGTGAGCTTGTTCAAGAATGTAGAAATAGAGTTGCCCTTCTCACACTTGATCTTTCGAAGCTTGTCCTTCAGTGCCAACTTCCTTTGATCACTGCTATTCTGATATAAATGTTTCAATGTTTTCCACATTGCAAACACAGACTCCTTCCCATGGAGGCTTGAGACTATGTGATCTTGAACACCCTCCAAGACAATTCTCCTAGCTCTAGCCACACACTTACCCCATTCCACCAACTCAGTCTTGTCAGTAGGCTTAGGGACTTCTTGATCAATGAAATCCTTAAGACCATTATCTTCCAAAACTACCTCCATGTGATCCTTCCAAGCTATATAGTTTGAGATACCATCAATAGCATACTCAAGCCTCAAACCATTGAACGCCATCAATGAAATAGATGTTATAAGAACTTGATATCTGTATCAAGAATAAGAAACTTTGATTTCCTCCTGCTAGTATACTGTTCTTGCTTGATCACCTATGCTCTGATACCATGTAGAAATTTCACCTACAGAACAAACCGATATATGCAATGTCCTAAAGCATAATACTTGTTCTACTCCTACAAAACATTAAGCTAAGGCATAATCGAAATCATGAGCAACATCAAGTAGAAACATGCATAACTGATCAAGAGAATTAATCACACATAACACAAGATATATCCAAGGGAAAGCACCAACATAAAGCCCCAACCATGTATTATCAATCAAGTGGAAATCCTCTTCACAATACAAAAAGAATTAGCTCTCAAGCTATTCAGTTCTCAATGAACTATGAAGATATGAAGATATGTCTCATGAACCAACCAAACCCTGTTTATATAGGCTTTCCCTATGGCCCTTACGTAGTTTTCTTAGGGAATAATAGCAAAAGCATATGTTATTAATTCCAACATACCAAAAACAACCAATGGTCCAACTACGTATTCCTTGAGAACACTAGTTCCTCAACCATGCAAAAACTAACTAGAAATAGTTAAGCATCTGATAGTACATTGTCCCACATCTGATCTCAATTGGGTCTCTAACAGAACTGACATGCAAAAGTTATCCATGAGTGAATCCTCAGTTATCTAAAATAATAGTTGTCACATGCATGCAAGCATTAACAAACTATATTTTATTATTTTAACAAATTGTTAAAATAATCTAACTGGACTTGAATATTTAGAACTATGTCAATTGATTCTCTCAATATAGAACTCATGCTTATTCCCTCAACCAGTGGAGGAAACTCATGTGCATGCTCACAAAGACTTCAAATTCGAATTTCCTTAATTAATTAACTCAACTAAATTAATTAATTAATATTTCAAACTGTTGTTAAGGAAAAAACTAATTTTACTGCCTATAGATAGACTAGGGACTCCTATAAATAGGAAGGGACCTAGAAATGCTATTTTTAGACATGCTATTTTTAGCACATTCTAAATTTAGCATTTCTTGTTGCACACTTTTCAACACCACCCTTATTTTGCACCTATGGAATGTATTGTAGCACTACCTCTCACTATTTCTTTTTGACTACAACAACTGCAACTAAGAAGCATCCAAAAAAGCATTGAATCGTGTCTACCAATTTCTACTGGGAAAACTGTGTTATTGTTGACTTTTCTACTGAGTTGTAACAACCTTGGTTAAAAACCCATGTAAAAATATATAAGACAATGTTCATGGGACACATATTCCAAGTTGAATGGTGGGAAAAAACATCCTAGTGGGGTGTCACTTCAGTTTATTATGGATAAGGAAATTGGCAAAGGCTTTAGAAAGGCAAGAGGCCTTAATTGGCATTTTATTTATGAAAATAATGGAAAATAGGAGAAAAGGAAGTTGAAAGGTCACAGGTTGCATGTGAGGAGGAAATTAAAGGAAAATAATGAAAAATGAAGAAAATGGAGGCCTCATTAATCAAAAGGCTTCTAAGGTTCAGTTGGCAAGATTTTGCTCAGGCTTGGTTAGTGTGAGTTTTTTGTCAGTTCAGATTTGGAGCTCTCATTCTATTCTATCTCTCTCATACTCTTTGATACTTAGAGTTTTCTTGGAGCACTCTTGGAGACTGTGGCAGACTTGGATGCTTGGATCAAGAAGGCAAAAGAAAAGTAGGAAATCACAACAGGACATTGCAATAATCGGCTACAACGGGATTTTCTTGCAAGTACTGAGTTGCATGTATGTTTTCCTCACTAGTTTTGGCATGCATGGCACATGCATGTGGTTTCTTGGTTATGATTTGTCAATAGCATGGAGAATTGCATGGATTGATAGTGGATTTGTCTAGCCTTGCCATTTCCTAAATAGCCATGGTATTGTGGGTTCATTCCCTTTTGTTTTTTGTTTGGTTCTCATGTTCCTTTATTTGTGGGTTGAGTTATTAGTTACTAGAGCCTTGGTTGGACAAATGCTCTAGAAGCCTTATAATGGCTTGGGCTAAGTTACTAGTCATGGAGCCTAGGTTGGAAAAACACTTTGGAGCCCTGTAACTACTTAGGTTGAGTTATTAGTCCTGGAGCCTTGGTTGGACAAACACTCTTTAGCCCTTGGTGGGTTGAGTTACTAGTCCTGGAGCCTTGGTTGGACAAACACTTTGGAGCCCGACAACAGTTGTGGATTGAGTTACTAGTCCATGATCCTTGCTTGGATAAATGTTCATGACCCCAAAAACAATCATGGGATGATTTACTAGTCCTGGAGCCTTGGTTGGAACACACGCTCTGGAGTCCTGGACATCTTGGGTAGAGACCAATCTGGTGATGGTTAGTGATGTCTAGCCATGAGGTGGAATCATTTGGTTGAGGGTTGAGTTGTTGGGCTTGTTAGTTTCAGTCTTTCTAGCCTTCCTCCAGTGATCAAATATGCTCTTACAAAGTGGTTTCAGAGTGTTAAGGTCAAATTTTGTCATTTCAAAGAGTTTTCAAGGAAAATTTGGTCACTAGGCATTAGGTCTAGGGTTTGTTTTCACTCCTTCTAAAGTTTCCCAAATGTCAGCCTATGTCACTATTCAGCTGAGTCTATCATCATTCATAGGGTTATCATTATCATGTCAGTGTCTAATGAGTCATCTTACACCTTGTCCATGCTTCAGTTGCACCTAGGCAAGGTCATTTCCCTCTCCTAGGGTTTTGAAGGCAATTTCTCTTGGACGGTCAAATCATCGGCAAAACTTGTTTCCTGATGTTCATACACCTTCCCCTGTCCTTAAAGTACCTTACCAAATGCTTCCCATCACTGAGATTCCCCAAATTCCTCATTTTCGCACAAACCCTAGTTTCTAGCTACAACTTGGCAATTTTCTAGGTTGGGCCTGTGTTTTGCCCTTTTGGACCCTTTCCCCTCATTCAATCTCGGATATTCAACTTTCCCCTGCTCCCCAACATCCCTCCCCACTCCCAAAAATTTCCCCAATAATTTAGAAACCCCCTATCCCCTTCATTTCGCTCCATTTCGACAAAACCCTTGTTCCACACATCGGGATAAGTTTCACTAAAATGATGTTTCTGAGCAATCAAAGATGAGGTTTTGACAACTGAGAGACATTTTTGTCCACAACATGCCAAGGAAGAAAAACCTCCTTCATTTTTTTCACAGGGGTCATAGTTTTAAAGAAATGTCAAAAATATCGGCAAGAACGAAGGTGCTCCAAGGACGGTTGGCCAAAGCACAAAAATGAAGGAAAACGCCCGATCCACTCCAAATTTTGGCCAAAGCCTCTTTGAATGAGCATGATACCTGATTGGGGACTCCCAGCCCAAATTTCAAGAAATTTGGAGAAAATTTTGTCATTTGTGAATTTTTTGTGCCATTTACAGGTTTTGGCCATTTGACTGGTCTCACCCTGTGCGCGACCATACATGGGGGCAACTCAGAACGGGGAAAACTTTGCATTTTTGGAACTTTCATGCAAAAATACACTTTCCTATGGATGGGTTTCAGATTTTATGGAGATTTGGGCTTCCAAAGGCTCAAAATGCATGCAAATTTTGACTTTCTGCCCCTATTTTGAGTTGCAGAAAGCTGTCTTGGAAGAAATGACTTTTGAGGGGTCAAATAATCTCCAAATTCAAAACTTCTAGTGGTGTTGGGAAGTAGACTCACATACCTTTCCAACGAGATATCTTGCACCTGATTTAGACACTGGGAAGGCCTCAAACAGAGCTGTCAATGCGCGCGACCAATCAAAGTGAGGGGCGCGACCACTCAGGGAAATTTCACTGTTTTGACCAGTTCGGCCAGCAAAACACTGTTTTTACTTTGGTTGACTTTTGAGGCATGTAAATGACGGATTTTTGTGTTATTTTCATGGCACTTAGATACTTTTACTCTCCTTGAACACTTCTAGAAGTTTCCTTGATGTAAATGGTAAATATTTAATGCATGGATAGGTTTCCTAAGTTTTAGAGGCAAGTTGTTTTGACTGCCTATTATCTAGTGCTTAGTTTGGAATTAGTTAAAACAGCTCCTAGGAAGCTGAGCTCGACCCCTAAAGGTGGGGAAAGGAGTTAGATCTTCTATATTATGCCTTCTCTTACTCATTTTCATGGTTGGACTCTTGAGGGAGAAGCTCCTATTGTATATTTCACTTGTATCTCTGCAATTTGAGGAAAAGGAAGACCAGGGTTTTGCAGACATCATTGGGATTCTTGTGGACTCTTGTGTTGATGGTGTGTTCTCTTATTGTAATTGTAAGTGTGTTTATGTGTTCCATCTCTTTCTTTACTGCAAGCTTATTAAACAAATGAAGTGATAAAGTTTGAATTCATGCTTGCCATGCTCAGCTTTCAAATTTGTTTAATGTTTATGTTTTCCACTGTCTAGAGAGGATTCAAAGTCATTGTTTCCCCTCTTTAGCTTCTCTTTTTTCTTCCTTGATCATTCATCTCAGCTAAAGGCATCAGCACAAACTCCTACCTTGCCCCAAAGACCCACCTGCAAAACCTGAGCTCAATCCCCGCACCCTGAATTGTACTCCCTCCAATTGCCACCAAAAACCCCAAAAACTTTAAATCAACCCTCCTTATCAGTTTACTAGCCTAATATCAGTGTTTCTAATTGGTCAACTCATCCTATTGAAAAATCCACTGAGTTTGACCGGAGAGAGCCTTCTCCTGCCTCGTAGGGCTAGCTACGAGGCTGAATGGTTTGATGTAGCCTTGAGATTTGTCTATCTCAGCCTAGGTGAAATTTCAAGTGCTAACAGAAACCATTCAATGTAAGGTGGAGCCTTCGATCCGATTTATTATTAAATAAGGCTCACTATGGTAGTTAGTATTGAATAAATATAATGGGGCTTCATTACATTTATTAAATACTAACTACCACAATAGGTCTTGTTTAATAATATAGTAGACCAAGTTCACCTTAAATTTAGTGACCTCCACTTTTATTACTCTATTATGGGTCCTTCAACCCCCATTACACACTTAGGAAGGATCCAACACAAAGGGACCATGGAACTCTATTTTTCGGAGAATAAACTTCAACTTGCTTTCCCTTTCAATGTTTCTTCTGTAGTAAACCCTAAACACTCAAGAAAATCTACATTCAATACCACAAGGCACATGATCTTCTAGTCAGGCCTACCCTTCTCACCTTTTCTAGATTTATTGGTTCACACGGTCATGACAACATTTAGGTTGGGCCCTAGCCGTGTGTAGACTAGGCCTCCTCCTCCCTTGAACCATTGTCTCTTCGTCCTCCATTTTTTTTCCTCGAGTCTTCATCATCTTTGTAAATAATCAAATACTATTGTTTTCTAGTCATTTTGAACATTACAAAGTGAAAAAGTCAAACTAATGAGTTTAACAAGCATAAATTCTTGAATTTTCCAAGCCTATTGTTTATATGCAAGAACAATAAATGCTCAAACAAATCACACATATTTTACCTAAACCTCATTCCACTCAAAAGAGGTTCCTTTCCAATAATGCTCAAAGAAATCACAAATATTTTACCTAAACCTTATTCCACTCAAAAGAAGTTACTTACTCCATTAATGCTAAAAAACATCACATATATTTTACTTAAACCTCATTCTTCTCAGAAGAAGTTCCTTATTATATTTGGAGTGAACAAGTTTAGAGGTTAGATTTTATTTAAAAAAAACAAAACAAAACAAAACAACCTATTTATAAAAATATATTATAAAATCAATTTGTTTCAATAATTTTGATTAGGGTAGGAAGAATTATTAAATAAAAAAATATTTATATTGTAAAAATAATCTTAAAATGCATAAAACTAAAAAAATCCTAATTTAAAAAAATATATTTTTATGTAAAGTTTTAATTTTCTTTATAGGTAAATGAACAACAAAATTTGCATCTTTTTATGAGAATTATCACGAAATTTCTTTCATTCTTGTGTAAAGGGAATGGAAAATACAGAAAAACAAACAAAATAAAAGAAAGGTTTAGTATCACTTCATGATTTTCATTTTACAATAATAAATTTGAGTATTTAAAGAAATTTATAAATAAAATAAAATAATATATACTTCATTATAATTTTATAATATTGTAAGACATACTCTTTTTTTTTTTTTTTAAGCTTGGTAGATCCTCCTTTCTCATTAGTTTATAAAGCAAATTTACCCCACATAGATTGGCTAGGTGGCCTCAACTTGCCCAATGGGAAACCAAGTTTGTTGGCCACCTATCCGCATTGTATGCCATCCAATAACAAAAGAGTTTCAGTTTTTCTACCCAAGCTATATAAGTCTCAGAATCATGTCTAGACTCTAGATATATGTCTATACATATGCTTGCATATGGAAATGTAAAAGCTACCCGCATATATAAACAAAACTAACAAAAGAGATTATCTAGTCATTATGTTCAGCCAAAGTCGATTCCACTGGTGTTAGGTCTTTGGTGTTCGATCCTGGCTGCTCGGATGGTTCCAAGAGACATGGGATGTGCCTCTCAATTTTGCCAAGTCTAAAATCCTGCTTGTGCAGTTGAAACTGCACCTTCTGGAATTCCTATTTATAATTCGGCATGCCTTGAACACTGACAACCATGCCCACCGAGATCTGCTCCATAGCCTTGTCGAGTAGGCTTTTCGTTAGCCAATACATGTATAAGGTCTGTTTGAATTGAGTGATCCTGCCTCTAGTGTTGCCAGGGTTCGGGAAAAGGGTCCTCCAATACTCCATTTCTGTGTCTGTCTCGCTTCGCTATTTAACTTCATCTTTCCATTCCTCTATAATTTTGCGGATGCCTTCATTTGTGCCCTCATGATATGCTTATGCCACTTCACTGATAAGCCTTTCCAATGTTTTCCTACCTCTGCAAACCTCAGACGTGCCCAGGTTTGTGTCCCTTCTGGTCGCTTGGGCCTGTCTTCCACGACCACGGTTTTTCGCAGGACGAGCCATGGTTGCGCTATCCCAGTCCTATTCATTACAACAATTCGTTAACCAAAGACAGTTAAACATAATATAACAGTAGTCTTGCAGTCGGTTGGTAGTGTTACAACTTGCCACCCTGCCCTTTTCCTCCCCTTCCCCATCAATTGCAGTGTTGAGGCCTTCATGGTTGTAGGTCAATTCCCAGAGGGGGCTGACCCACTACCATCCCCAGTGGTACCCAGCTGCCACAACCACCGCCTCTCGGCCTCAAGCAGGTTAGCTTCCACTCCCCAATTATGATTTGGTGAGCACTCCCACATGCCTTCGTTCAGCCAACCACGGTATGCATACCCTTTGCATAGGACGCAATCAAATAGCCCAGCCCAGTCATCCCCTCATCCCTAAGCCCCATGACACCGCCATCACCTATCTGCCTGTTATAACCAATTCTATTTCCTTCCCAGACCTCCCTCCCATAGTTCTCAATGTTTCTCCCTTTGTTGTGGTTCCTACATATCTCCCAACAACTACACATGCATCTATATTAGGGGCCTTCTCCCAGACTGCGGGTGGATTGAAAAACTCTACCCCCCGGGCCTGTCGCTCTACCTATACCTGCAGGACCCCTACAAGCTGCCCTACTTGGCCCTCTGCCCAAAATTCCCAGGGTTCCTATGTGGGACAGGAAAATTTCGAAGCAGAGGGAAATGGATGCAATACCAAGCAGATGTAAAAGACAGACGCAAGACCAAGCAAGTGCCACCAACCTCCACCCCCAATTCCTCTAGCATTGCTCAATTTCACAGCTTTCACCTATAAAACTCCCCCTCTCCCTTAAGCGAAAACCAAAACAGGTCAATATTGCAAGGGTTGAGAGATACTAGATTACATACCCGTTAGCTCCTGCAAGCAGACGATGTGCTTGGTGTTGTGGATGGTGTCGCAGAGCCTGTCTAGTGCACCAGCCTCCCCATCAGTGATTGATCTGAACAACAACACCTAACTGTCTTCCTTTTCTCATGTTAAGGCCTTCACAACACAACTCTCATTGTCACCTTTCCCACCTTCCTTGCATGCCATCATGCAAAAGGTCACTGCACCCATCGCCTCGAGCGTGTGGGTCGTGGTGGTATTGTGCTTGGAGGTACCCTCCATTAAACCTCTATTCGATTTTCCAACCACCGGCCCGCAACCTGATTAGGGTCTTGGCCACTTGGGAGGCCATATTGGAAGCTTTGCCTCTAATATTGTACCAGGATTTAAGCCAGAGTTTGATACCTATCATCCTAGGGCTAGACTAGCCAAAGTTTTTCCATCGGGACATTTTGGTGGTTGCAACCCCAATTGGCTAAGAAGTCTGCCCCTTTATTCCATTCTCCCTTGACGTGATTAACCATGATGTAGTCAAACTTGTGGATCAGCTCTCTGATTGCTTGGATTAGTCTGGCTATTCTCTTACTGTGGTTGAGATTATCCCATTGGGATCCATGGTTTAGCTTTGTCAACGTGTTGATGAACAAGCTTGAGTTTCCCTCAACCACTACGTTTGGGTATCCCACACGGACAACTATTTGCACGCCTTGCTTCGCCGTAGCAAATTCTACTTCATTATTACTGGCGAACCCACAAGAATCTGCATATATTAACCGAGTGTTGGCCTGGGAATCCCGGAAGAGGCCACCTAGACCAACCGGTCAAGGGTTGCCTTTTGAGGCCCCATCGAAACTTAGTTTTATAAATCCTTCCCCTAGGACAGTGAAATGATCCAGAGATGTCTTTCATACCCTGCATTTTTTCCAGACAGTGGGTGCTATCATTTCCAGAGATAAGTTAAGATTTTGCAAAATTCGAGCTTCCTTCGGGGGGGGTACTGCCAATCCTCTTGGTGCCATTGCTTTGCTAATATCATTTCCCTAATGTTATGAATTACTCCTTCCCATACTTGCTATTGAGTTGAGGATTGGTTCTTGAAGATTTGACGATTCCATTCCTTCTAAATGGCCAATAGGTTTAGGCCTCGGGCCAATCCCCAAGCTCTATTTATCACCGGGCTAGAGAAGATGTGGCTTCTCCAAAGGATAATTGTTTCCCTGATACTACGGTGATCTCGACCCATTCTTCCAAAGATTACTTGCATCTTCCTCCTTTTCTGTTCAGCGAACAGAGACGCGTTAAGCATATGCTCTAGGTCTTCACTATGTTGTTGGCAAAGCCAACAAAAGGAAGGTCCATGTAATCCCCTTCTCTGGAGTTGGTCCCATGTTAGGATACATTAGTTACTAACCATCCATAAGAAATGTGTTATATTTGGCCACCATCCTCCCTTCCATATTTTTTTCTATATTATATTTTGTCCTTCCTGGGCTTCCCTGTTTGGAGATCATATGCTTCTTTTATGGTAAAGGTCCCTTTTGTGGTATGACCCCATCTCAAAATATTTAGATCATTTAGGATTTTTAGTTTTCTCAATCCCAGTGATTTATCTAGCTTAGTCCACTGCTCAGTCTCTGGAGCCTGAAGCCAATCTTCCTTCTTTTTCCATTGTCTCCAACCCCCTTCTTTCCAGAATTGCTCTACTCGTTGTATGCTCTTGTCTCTAGTATATATAAATATGTCCCTCAGATCTTGCCTTTCAAATAGTCATTATCTTTGTTGCCAAAATTCGTGCCTGAATCTTGTTGTTTTACCATTGTGGATTTCCCAAAAAACATGTTGGTTAATGAGGTTCTTGTTTTGGGTTGCTAGGTTCCACATTGTCGATCCTTTAGGAGGGTCCCTATATAGGAGAATATCTTCGGTTCTTTCCGGCATGTTATATTTTCTTGTCCATATTTGTTTCTAGAGATCCATCCCTCCTCCTATCCATCTCCACCATAATTTTTCTCCCATAACTTGGTTTATAGTGTAGGGGTCTCTGAGGCCTAGCCCCCCTTCCATTTTCTTTTTTGCCAGGCCCGACCAAGATACCAAGGTCCATTTCCTGACTTTTTGTGCACCACCACAAAGAATTATTTTTTTAAATATCAACCATTTTGGAGCAAGCCCCTCTTAGGGCAGCCATGCCAGATAGTTGATAAATGGGGATAGACTAAAGCACGACTTTGAGGAGGATTGTCCTGCCTGCTAAGTTAAGGAATCTGAAAGCCCAACTATTAAGCTTTCCCTAAAGCTTTTGAAGAATCGATTGCCAGCAAGGGGTCTTCAAAGAGTTTTCAGATAGGGGCATTCCTAAATCTTTAGACGAGAGGGTCCCAATGCCAAACCCCAGTATCCTGACAAGGTAGGTTAGAACATTACCATGGGTGTTAAAAAAGAAAATACATGATTTATCATTATTTATCCTTGTCCCTAAGGCCTCCATGAATGTGATCAAGACTTCTTTTATTTGACGCACCTCTCGTAGGGATACTTGCCAAAAGAGCATGATGTTATCCATGAATTATTGGTGTGTAATGGCCAAGTCATTGCCTAAGATCCTCCAGCCTTGAATCCTAGATTCCATGACTTCCTTTTTGATAAAGCGACCAGGCCCTTCCACTACAAGAATAAAGAGGAAAGGAGATATAGGGTCTCCCTATCTTAAGCCACCAGTTGGGTTGAAGGTGGGGGTGGGATACCCATTCAACAAGATAGAGATAACAGGGGAGGATATCATGGCATGTATCAAGTTTATCCATCTTTGATTGAAACCAAAGGCTTTTGAGGATGTCGTTTAGATAGGCCCAACTTAGTCGATCGTGGGCCTTAGAGAGGTCCAACTTAACCAGCATCCCTAAAAGCTTTCTCATCTTTAGTGAATGCGTTATATCCCGCAAGGCTACAAACCCACCCTATATTTGTCTTCCTTCTACAAATCCAATTTGCTTCGGGGATATGAGGTTGGGCAGTAAAGGTTTGAGGCGCTTTACAATGAGCGTAGCAATAATTTTATAAATGCCATTACATAATGCAATGGGACGAAACCCTTGCGGATCTTTAGATTCTAAAGTTTTGGGAATAAGAGCAATGAAAGTAGCATTCAAATTGGGACATGCCTTTTGGTTATGACGAGATTCCGCCACCACCTCAAGAATGTCTTGTCCCTTAAAGTGCCAAGTTGCTTGGAAAAATTCTGTTGTGAACCCATCGGGACCAGGGGCCTTATTTTTTTGCATTCCTTTGACAACCTCTTGCACCTCTTCCATTGTGGCAACTCGTATCAGGGCTAAATTTTAGTCCCGTGACACCATATGAGGGATATTGTTCGTAATTCTTTGTATGGCTTCCGACCTGTTCTCCAGCTGTTATGTGAGGAGGTCTTTGAAGTGGTTCACAAGTAGCTCCTCCATTTCCTCATGTTGAACCATGCGATTCCTCTCCTCATCTTTCAAAGATTATATTCTATTGTGTTTCATGTGTTGGACCATGGCTTTATGGAAGAAACGAGTATTTCGTTCTCCTTCCCGCATCAAATTTTCCCTTGATTTCTGTTTCCAGAGAATTTCCTCTTGCTTTCTTCTTTCCTCGAGCTAGTTTATTAACAATCCTTCTACCTTCATAAGATCCTCCGATCTCCCTACTTGAATAATTTGTTGTTGCATCTCCCTCATTCTTTTGTTCATCTGGTGTTGGTCATTCACAATATGTCCAAATTCTTCCCTGTGCCATTTTCTTAGTTTTTTCTTGAGTTCCTTCAATTTTATTTGGAAGGTATGCATGCAATTCCACCCTTGCTCTTCACTCCTTCCCCACCATTTCTCAATTTTTTTAGAATCTCGTGGTCTTTTAACCATAATGCCTCAAATCGGAAAGGGAAGTTCTTAGGTCGCACTTTCAAGTCTATCTTGAGTCTTATCAGTGAGTGGTCAGAGCCCGTGCATAGGAGGATCAAGGCTTCCACGAATATGTCTTTTCTTATGGCTTGTTCTGAGATCAGGTATCTATCTAGGCGGGAGGCAATTTGATGGCTTCCTCCCCTCCTATTATTCCATGTGTGGATTCCATTAATCTTTGGTAGATCCACTAGGTGTAGTTCTCTAATGAGGTATCCAAAGGCTTCCATATCAACGACCGTTCTTCTCATTCCTCCCTTCTTCTCATCTTGAGAGGTAATCATGTTGAAATCTCCACCAACAACCCATAGGTCCTCTAGGTATAGGCTCCTCATTTTTTCCAGATTACGGAGGAATGTTCCTCTTTCCCCTGGGATATGTGGTCCATAGACCCCTGTAAGCATCACCCATTCACTCGATCCGATATGCTGGAACTTTCCTGAGATTATTCTTGGTAGGCTTATCCATTCATCAAACATTATCTCTTCAGGGTTCCATAGGATCGCTAGCCCTCCCGCGCTACCATTGGCGTCTTGAGCCATTACTTGGTACTGGGGTTTGAAATTTTCCAGAAGTTCCTTCAACTTTCTTTCTCTGATCTTGGTTTCCTATATTATCATGATGTTTAGATTTCCTTTCTTCAATCTCGCTTTAAGGTACCTTTGTTGGCCTCTATTGTTCAGGCCTCTTATGTTCCAGGATGTGATGATCATTTCAACAATTTGGGGGGTTGTTGGAATAGCTCTGACAATGGTGCTACCCTTCCAAGATTTACTAGTAGCTCCCCCGCCATCTGTATGGACTCATTCAAGGTTCTTCTTCCCCACTTCTTCCCCCCTTTTCCTTGGGGTCTTGGTTCTTGCCCTTGGCTAGCTTGGGATCCTAGGTGTTCTGGTTGAACTATGATAGTTGTGCCCTGCTTGGCTTTGTATTGTTGGAAGGTTTTCTTATATAATTGTTTCTGGTCTTTTGGATGAACCGTTCATCTAAGTGCCTCCATTCTTACAGTCAGTGCTTAATCACTTGTTCCTCAATGCTGAGGTATTCCCTCAGGTTATCAATCTCATATGATTATGATCTATCAGTTTCCTGGGGTTCTCCTTTCCTTGAGTTACTATTGCCTCTTTTCTCTTGGCCTTGCTTCCTTCTGGGGATTTTTTTTTTGCGGAATTTCAGCTTCCATTGTAATGTCAGGGATTGCCTCTCCCGCTTCCTCTTCTTGTAAGACTACGAACCAGTTTTTCTTTCGGTACTCTTTTTCATTTTAGCTCGCTCTCTGATTTTTAGTAGGCCTCTGATTCCTTTTCCCTCTTTGAACCTCCTCGAACCCTTCCCCATCTTCTCTTGTCGTCGATTCCCCTTCTCTTTTCTCAGTTGTAGGGTTTTCACTCTAGTTTAGCCAGCAAGATCAATACATATGGCCATATTCATGGTAGCACCGACATCTGAAGGGGATGTGCTCGTAATCTAGAGGCTGTTTCCAGATCTCATCATGGTATTCCAGTTCTATGAAATCTGGTAGTGGTTCAGTGATGTTCATGTAGACATAGATTCTGGTGTAGGAGATGTACCTTCCCCATCGTGTGGAGTCTGCAACCTTAACAAAGGTTCTAATAGAGTTGCCAATCCCTTCTAACATTTTTAAATCCCAGAAATCCATTGGTAAGGGAAAAAGTCGAAACCATATTGGGGCAACAAGGAGATTTTCCCGATTTGGGTTGTAACATTCCTCCCAATGTCTTATGAAAAAGCATGTGTTATTGAAGAAATAGGTCTCATCCTCAAAAACCCTCTCTTTGTCTTCTAGGTTGGAGAATATCACTATGAATAAGCCTTTTGCCCCAAGTTTGAGATCAATGTGGCCTTTCGGTTGCCATCTTTGTTGAATCCATTTAATCAACTACTTTTCTGTTGGCGAGGCTCCAATAAATTTGCAGATAAGGGTGTGGTCCTTCATGTACTTCCTATATTCCTCTAGCTTGTTGTTGGGTATAACAAATCTTAGTTTCTTGGTGGCCCGTGGCAAACATTGGCCTCCCAGACCCACTTGCCATTTCGCTCCCAGGACCGGAGGTCCTTTGTCGTGGTCGTTGTTGTTGCCTGTTGTTGCTCCGTGCTGGCTGGATTCCCCTGCTGCTATATTTCGATAGGAGGGGATCTCTCGCCCTCCCTGGTAGTCCGCTCATGCCCCTGGTCAACAGGTTCGTCATATGTTGTTGCTGCACCCCCTTCGCGATCAGGGATTCATGCAAGTTTGTCAGGATTATTTTGATGAAACCGTAGCCTCTCACTTCACCATCCCTCTCTCTAATTTTAATAATAAGACATACTTATTATTTATCAAAAAACTAAATCTTTATTTATTTTTAAAATATTAAAAAAAATCACCATATAAAAATTCATTTACAAAAAAAACACACACACAAACAAACTTGTAAAAATATCTATAAATGGAATCGATAAATAGTAATCCTTAAATAATCTGTATTTTTTAATTTGATGAAGTATAACACTATTTCATTGTAAACATAGCCAATTAAAAATATTGTAAATGAACTCCCAAACCATTTTCTTCTTCATGGTAGTTGTAAATGGATTCAATAAATATGATTATCAACCCATAATTTTCCAGTAATGACAAAACATATTGTCTATTTCTTGTAATTAGTTCAATAGCATTGGGGAGGTAGGAGTGGGAGGGGTTATTTATCGCCCCTATGAATAAATAGAGACCAAATATGCTTGGGGTCTGGGGTGATCTTCTAACAATCAAGCCAAATTCCTAGCTTTATGGTATGGGCTCAAATTGACAATTAAAAAAAAAAAACAAAACAAACAAAAGACAAAAAATAATAATAAAAACAAAAACAAAAAAAAATCAAAACAAAACAAAAACAAAAACAAAAACAAAAACATCTGGCAACTAATGGTTTTGGGTGACTCTATGCAAGTTATTCAACAGGTGTGCAAAATCAAAGATACCCAAGTGCAAAATCTCTCTCCTATTTTGAATAGAATGAGGCTCCAAATTCTGAAGTTTGAGGTCATTAACTTCTTCCACGTCAAGAGGAACATAAATGCAATGGAAGATTCTCTCGCTAACAAAGGAGTAACTATAGATCAAGGATTAATGGCTCGGGATGACAACATCATCATTATTAAACCTATTCCATGAAAATACCATTTATAAATTTGATAATTTGTGTCGATAGTACACTAAGTAGCATTAAAGGAGAAAAGATCAAGTTGGAACTTTGACTTCATCCTTCCAATACTCAGGAGATCTTTTTGTTCATTCATTCTATCTCCTTATGGATTTGGTGGATACACTTCATGGCCAAGTATTGGGTTCGAGCGTAAATGGACAACTCACAGGATATTAGAAGAAACAAAGGACAAGTGAAAAGTTCGTTATCATGGTATTAATTTTGGATGGAGGCAAGGCTTCAATATTTCCATTTTTGCAATTCAAATAACAAACTTGAGAATCTTGGGTTTAATGAGGTTGGATATCAATTGCAATGGTATTAATTCTCTGATTGTGCTTTGCAGACGAAGAATGTGTAAGTTAGATGAATGTTTCAATTCAATGGAGAGAGGTTTCAAGCTAGTTGATACAAGCCCACAAGTATATATAGATTGGTGGTGCACTATAGCTTTAATATGAGTTTGTTTGCTAAAAATTTGAGCAATGAGGACAAATTTTGGAGTAACAGACATAATGGAGTGCTCAAAAAATGCAAAGAGGGAGGATTTTAATAAACGATTGGACTATATGACAACTTTGACAAAGTATACACTAAATTTGTTATCCATGCAGGGATAAGATGGGCAACATTGATTCCCAAGCCCAGTCTGTTGCCTCGCATAAAAAAAATGACTTGTTGTAGACTAAAGTTCAGAGGCTTTAAGTGGCTTATGACACCTTGAGTTTGGAAATGGATATAATGATTTCCCTACTTGATGGAAGGATTAGAGGGGTGGAAAAGGAATCAAATGTTGAGGTTCGTGAGTTGCAAGGATAAGTTCATGTTCTTCTAGCGGTGGCAACTTTTGAGGACACTTTGGACTTGGCTTATCTTCCCTCTCAGCCTCAAATTGGTGATTTTGAAGTCGGTATCTCCACGGGGCTGAACACCGAAGGACAACTTTCTTTAGTTTTAAATTATGCTTTGTAAGTTTGTTAATGTATTAGGAGTTTTTTGGAGGTAGTATAAGCTCTATCATATTAGAACAATAATATGTAGACAAAGAGGAATCTAAGGGGACGTTTGATCTATCATCACCACATGTTGAGAAAAAGGGATCTAGTAGGTCTTATGGGGAGGCGGGGTGGGGCAGTTGGAACCCTAATTGCCTCAACCTTGTTTTCATGCTTCCACTGGTTCATGTTGTAGGTTGTCAATGTTGTTTTTCATGGGTGTCCCTCTACTACGGGTTCGTTTGTGCGTGGATCCACTGGAGTCCCCTCTTGTTTTCGTTGGTGTATTACTTTGAGGTTGGGTTTTTCTTAGGGTTTTGTCGTCGCCCTATTTGTGCCTCTATCATTTGAGGCCCTCCATTGACACGAAAAAAGCCATTATGGCTAGGGGTCTTTTTCTTTGTCTTGGTTGGCATCGTATTTATTCATCTATGTCCTGCTTTTCTGCTTCCATTCTTCGATTTTATGGAGTCATCATTGACTACTTGTTGGGCTTTGTGGCCGCTTTCTTGTCGCTTAGGGTTCCTTACTCTCATTGCCTTGTTTGTGGGTGTTGGAATGACGTTTCCGTGAGTTTTCTTAGAGCTTTTCGACTCATTTTCATGTTGCCTAATTTTGGGTTTGTTTTACTTAGGGGGTTTCATCCCTTGTGGACTATTTTGCATGTATGCGTGTGATGAGGCATGTTGGAGGATCTCCAGGCATGTCCAAGCTAGTTAAAGCAAATTTTGGTTGTTATTTTTTACTATTTTAAGTGTGTATGTATGATAAGGCCTGCCAAAGAATCTCAAAGCGCGTCCAAGTCAATCAGGGCATCTTCCAAAGGTTTTTTGAATGTGGGCCTTGCACCCCTTTTTCTTTGAAATTTATGTTGGGGTCTATTAACCCGCATTGTAATATTGATTCCCTGTTTTTTGGGCTATATCTAGTGCTCCTTGCAGGGTTCTTTGGCAAGCTTGTGTGCTCTACTATCTTGTTTATTTCATAGTTTTTGTAAACAATTTTAATTTTAATAAAAATTGTTGGTTTTTTCGTTCTTTCTTTCTTTCTAAAGAAGAAGAAGGCATAAGGCCAATAGTGTCAATCTTTTTTTATATCATGTATGTGCACAAATGGATGATGTTTCTAAAGCAAATGTAAAATATTATAGCCTTCAAAGCAACTAAATTAATAGAAAAACCTCCCACCTGTTTCATTAAAAAAAATAAAAATAGTCCAATAATATAATTAGTCCAGTAATATTCAATTTATAATAGTATTTATAAAAAATGGTCAAAGATGCATGATTTCCTTTTATAATTTTTAGATTAACATATGTTATCCATAAAGAAAGTTAATAAATTTTTTTATTTTTTTTTATTATTATTTTTTAAACACGATCGGATATTGGTTATATTGCAAAAAATAAAATATAAGCATACTTCTATTACAATCGATGAGGTTTGGATTCAAGTAGAGAGATGAAAATGGGAGCGCAGTCCCTATTTCTATACTCGGGATCCAAAGTTCTATTCATTCCTTTGTCTATTGTGGCATATTGCCTTACATATTGTCCTAAAAGTAATATAAACTTGCAATACATTAAATTACTATTTGATTTTTCAGTATTGATTGACTGACTGCTCCTGTTGAGAGTGATGCTTCTTGTTTTGCTAAACTGAGTTTTCTCCTTCCTGGCTCTGAGTGGTTGACTTGATATACGCAATGGCTTCCTCTAGGTGCTTACACTTGTTTTTGAGTGCAAGTATCTCGGCTTTCTGAGTTTCAATATCTCTCTATTGATAAATGTTCTCCCTCCTCATTTCTGACCTGAGTTCCTGAAGGGCATCATTGAACCTATTTATCATGAATTTATTTGCCCTACATGTAGGACATCCATCATTTTTTGTAGCTCTTTCAATTGGGTTGCATTCCATTTTGTTCCATTATTTTGCTATATTTTTTATAAGACTTATGTTCCTCTTGTATGTGCTCTTACTGTTCTTGTTGTTGTCTTGTTTATGCCTTATGCTGGTGTTGTTTTGCTCTGCTTCACTGTTTCTTGAAGACTGTCCTTCCTTTAAAGAACGATCTGACTTGAAGCAGCGTGTCACCATCCAAGACTAAAGGAGGCACAACAACGCCCAATCTGGAATAGAGGAGATGCACTAAGACTGATTTGAAGAGATGCTCTGAGACCAGTTTGAGGAGATATCTGCCGGAATCTTAGCGATGGCTGAGTGGGTAGGAATGAAGAAATCGCTATGAGATGAAGGATGACTCTGTGGGAGGTGTTGAAGGTTTCGACGAGAAGGATGACTCACTAATAGATTTACACAAGGAAATGAAAACACATAACAGAGAGCTATTGCGATTCAGGGGAGAAAGACACATGATTGTGTGGAGAGCGCTATGCCTATTGAGGAACATGAAGTTAAGAATGTTGTTGCAGTGATTGGGGATGAGCATTCGCTTACAATTTATCTACGCAAATTTTCTTTGAATCTTGACAGTGATGTGACGGATAACAACGCTATTCATGCGGAGAAGATCTCTATCCTCCTTGGCCTGCGGGCTTTGGATAGAGGCAGATTTAGATTGGATATTTTGTATATACACATGTGATTGCCAATTGAGTACAACTGCTAAAATATCTACCTCATGATCTTCTGATGTACTCTCACAGTCGATTTGATTTTTCTCATACTTTGTTCCATCGTTTAGCTCTTTCCTCATGAAGAATTAATTAATCTATGGGATAGAACTGAAGTATATATCTTCATTTTCCTTAATACTTCATGCTTCTCTTTCTGTTGCTTTATTAGCAAAATTATCAGCCTTTTTGTTATGTTCTCTCAGAACATTCTTAAAGCTGAACATTCTTGAGCCTTTTAGATTCATTCTTATCCTCTTGTAGAATTTGTTCATAGTTGAGTTTTTGGGATTCTTGCTTTTGATAATTGCTTCTATAACAATTGCTGTGTTGGAAATACTGAGAGGGGGGTGAATCATTATTTCTTTTTCCCACTATTCTTTTACCAGCTAAAACATATATATTCAGAACACAAGATGAACAGCAAGAATAAATGTTTTTTATTAATATAAACTGTGCAGTAAAATATATATAATATATAGATGGTTGCAATCAGTTGCCAAGCTCCAACTTGGACTTTGGTGAGGCTCTAATCTCTAGAGCACCAACTCTATTTTGCCAAGACACCAATCTTGGACTTAGGAGCACAAAATCTCAAGGGCTTCAATCCTTCCTACTTCTGAGGCTTCAACCCCAAGGGCTCCAATCCTACTTACTTCTAAGGTACCAGCCCAAGGAATCCAATCCTTCTTGCTTTTGAGGCACCAGCCCCAAGGACTCCAATCCTATCTTGTCAAGGCACTGTTTGATAGTAATCTTTTGCTCTTAGAACTCTTCTCCGCTAAGTTCTGTCTATTTACAACTTCACTGTAGTCTCCAGGCTATAGTATCAATGAAAACCAGTCTTCTTAAGAATCAGTCTTTACAACTCTGTACACTGCCCACACATAGTCTCCAATAACCTTTTTTTTCTCACGGATAATGTCTTCACACAGCTTTAGTCAGTCTACTGTTAGCTGCACTAAACTCTGTATAAAGAACAACTTTCTGTTCAAGCTTATGTTCTCATTATCAAAGTTAATGCTTCAACATGACTGTTTCTCTGCTGGCTGCTTCTTCCCTTTGACTGCCTACCGTTCTGTTGGTCCTTCATCCCTCTTTCTATTCTGTTGCACCCTCTTTCTATTATGTTGGACCCTCACACGACCTCTATTTCCTCCAGCGTATTTCAACAACTTTCAGCAGCTGCAACAGCCTTCACCAACGTTCACCAACAACTTCATACAATGCTTAACCACCTCTACTGCATCTGCTACCATACATTCCGGTTCTTCACAACACTAACCGCTACAACAACAACAACTACAACAGCAACAGTAGCAACAACAGCAACAACAGTAACAATAGCAGCAGCAGCAACAACAACAACAACAACAGCAACAATTACAACAACAACAACAACAACAACAGCAACAACAACAACAGCAACAACAAGCAACAACCTGTTTTTACTGTTTTATACATTCTCATGCCTTTGTCCATTCGTTTCCGCTTACTCAATGGCTCTTTGGTTTCCTCCTCGCTCGCTTGAGCTTCGGCTTCCTCAACACTCGCTCGACCTTCTGACTTCCCTCCTCCATTCGCTTTAGCTTCCTCATGTTTACGATGTGCTGAAAATATAATGTTGTCACAGAGGTGTTTCAGCAATGCCGAAAAATAATTTCGTCATGGAGGTGTTTCAGCAACGCCGAAATATAATTTCGTCACGGAGGTGTTCCAGCAACGCCGAAATTGGTGTTTTAGCAACGCCGAAACTGGTGTTTCAACAACGAAGAAATTAGTGTTTTAGCAACTTTTCAATATGTGGCCGTCGATAGTGTTAAAGCATATGTATATGGGTTTTCTCCTCCAATAATGTATTATGCTCATTCAATATAAACTCTGCCTTTTTCACTCCGTCAGTGTATTTGCATATGAGTCTAAGTCTTTCACCTCCGATAGCTTTGTTTGCGTTAAATGCATATACAGGTCTTTGCCGCCATATGCATGTTTATGCCGTGGATAGTGTTACACCACTCTGTGTGCTCCCCTTGGCTCCTCTTGGCTCCTCTTGTGTGCTCCTCTTGGCTCTTCTAGCTCTGTCTGCTTACTCTATGGCTCCGATGGTGGTGCTTCGTGCTCTGTTAGCTCCTCTCGTCTCCTTCCTTGAATATTGCCATATTGACATCAATGACAATCTGTGTCCAACAATCTCCCCCTTTGTTATTGATGGCAATATTCTTCTGCTCCCCCCCTTTGACATCAATGGCAAAGGAATGCATACGGACTCCCCCTGTCAAACTGCTCCCCCTGTCCTGCTGCATCTTTATGAATGAACTTGAGTGATGATAAAGAAATAACCCCCATCTTTTGATGCAGATGTTTGAATGCTTCTCGAGGAAGAGGTTTTGTGAAAATATCAGCTATCTGCTCCTTTGTACTGATATATTCCAGGACGATGTTTTGTTCAGCTACTTGCTCACAGAGGAAATGATACTTGATTGGTATATGTTTGGTTCTTGAGTGCATCACAGGATTTTTGCTGAGACCGATAGCACTTGTGTTGTCACAATAGATAGTAATTGGTTGATCTGTACATATGTCGAGATCTTTTAGAGCTTCCTTCATCCATAGTATCTGAGAACAACGGTCTGCTGCAGCAATATACTCGGCTTCGGCTGTGGATAATGATATGGATGACTGTTTTTTGCTGAGCCAGGATAGCAAACAGTCTCCTACGAAGAATGCATTTCCACTAGTACTTTTTTGATCATCTATACTTCCGGCCCAATTCGCGTCGGTGTATGCAGTTATTGTCAGTGTTGATTTCTTTGGGTACCAAAGACCGAAATCAGAAGTTCCCTTTAGATATCTGAGAATTCTTTTTACAGCTAATAAATGGGATTGTTTTGGAGCAGATTGAAATCTTCCCACCATTCCTACTGCTTGCATTATGTCTGGTCGTGTAACTGTTAAGTATAGAAGGGCTCCAATCATTGACCTGTAATGAGTTGCATCTACTAGAGGGAAGTCATCATCTTTGCGCAGTTTGCAGTTTGTGGTCATATGTGCGCTCATGGGTGCACAATCCTCCATTCCATATTTTTTGAGCATGTCTTTTAGATATTTGGTTTGAGATATGCACAATCCTGCTCTGGTTTGAGATATTTGAAGTCCAAGGAAGTGGGACAGCTCTCCTATCATTGACATCTCAAACTCTTTTGACATGTTTTGAGAAAATTCATGGCTCATTTCATCATTATTACTAGAAAAAATCACATCATCGACATAAAAAAGAGCAGCTAGTAACTTGCCTTGATCTATCTTTATGTATAGATTACTTCCATCCACTCCCTTTTTGAAGCCTTGTTGTTGTATGTAGTGATCCAATCTTGCATACCAAGCTCTAGGAGCTTGTTTCAATCCATATAAAGCATTTTTCAACTTACAGACTACGTCCTTTCCTGCTATTAGATCAAAACCTTCTGGCTGCTCCATGTAGACTTCCTCTTTGAGTTCCCCATTTAGAAATGTTGATTTCATGTCCATTTGATAGATTTTGAATCCTTTTGAGCAAGAAAATGCTAAGAACATCCTGATAGATTCCATACGGGCCACTGGTGCAAATGTCTCTTCAAAGTCAATTCCTTCAATTTGTGAATAGCCTTTGCAGACAAGTCTCGCCTTGTTCCTGATAACCTGTCCTTCCTCATTTGTTTTATTTTTGAACACCCATTTGCTTCCTATTATGTTTTTGTCCTTTGGACGAGGTACCATCTCCCATGTCTTTTTCTTCTCAATTTGGGACATTTCTTCTTCCATGGCTTTTACCCAATGAGGATCCTTACTTGCTTCTACAAATGTTTCTGATTCTATCATAGATTGGAGGGCAATGACTTTTCTCTTGGGTGTGATTGTTATCCTTCTCCGGGTCTGCACACCTTCATCTTTATCTCCAATGATCTGCTCTTCTAGATGATGTCTTTGGACATACTTCATCTTTGAAGGGGTATTAGGTGGTTCTCTTTCCTCTCTTTCTTCTTCTTCCTCATCTATTTCTTCTTCTTTAAGTTCTTCTTCTTCAATGAGAGAGTCAGATTCATGTTCTTCAATTTCCATTTCTAGAAGATCTTCATCAACCTTTACATCAATGCTTTCCACTATTTTCTTCAGTCGATAATTGTAGCACTTGTAAGCCTTGCTCCGTGCAGAGTATCCAAGAAATATCCCTTCATCAACCCGAGAATCAAACTTTCCAAGTGAGCCATCATTTATTTTTATGAAGCACTTGCTTCCAAAGATCTTGAAGTACTTCACCACAGCAGGTCTTCCTTTCCATAGCTCATAAGGAGTTTTTTCACAATTTGGTCTTAATTGAGTTCGATTTAGCGTATAGACAACTGCCCCTACTACTTCTCTCCAGAATCTAGGCTGTAAGTCTGCTGCTAATAGCATAGTTCTTGCCATTTCTTGGACTGTTCGGTTTCTTCTTTCAACTACCCCATTTTGCTGAGGTGTTCTGGCAGTTGAGAATTCCCTTTTAATTCCATGAATATTACAGAACTCACTAAACTCGTTTGATGTGAACTCTCCTCCTCTGTCTGTTCTGAGGCACTTAATTTTTGAATCTTTTTCATTTTCTACAAGGGCTTTTATATTCTTAAAACACTCAAAAGATTCAGATTTATACTTTATGAAATATATCCACATCATTCTAGTATAATCATCAACAAATAATACAAAGTACCTTTCTCCTTGGAGTGCTTGATTTCTAGTTGGCCCACACACATCAGCATGAATGATCTCCAAGGGCTTCGAAGTATAGAGCTCCTTTGTCTTGTGGTTGGTTCTGGTCTGCTTTCCATGTTGACATGGACCACACACTGCTTGATTTAGTTTGGACAGCCTTGGGATGTCTCGTACAGCTTTGATATTGCTGATATTGATCAAATTTTCGAAGCTTATATGTCCAAGTCGCTTGTGCCACAACCAACTCTCATCTGTTTGACTCAAGTAGCATTTATTTTCTTGAATCTTGTTCAGTATATAAATGTTGTCTAGTGTTCTCACCCCTTTTTCCACAAGTTTCCCTGAGGTAGAGTTCCTTATTTCACATTCTTTTGTGCTGAAAACAACCTTATGTCCTTGATCACAGATTTCGATGACACTCAAGAGGTTGTGTTTGAGTCCATCAACTAGCAGAGCATCTTAAGATTTTCCTTTTCCATTGATCAAAGTAACTATTCCTTTTCCTACAATTCTGCCTGATCCTCTTCCAAAGGACAGATTCCCTTCCTTTTTTCTCAGCGAGACAAACTTCCTTCTGTCTCATGTCATGTGTCTGGAGCACCAGCTATCTACAAACCACTCATTTTCATTATTTTGAGCATATAGAGCCAGGCTGCATTTGTCCATGCTGGAGTTCTTGCTACTCGTCTTTCTTCATTTGAGTGGGTAGTCTTGTTCATAGTGTCCATTATTGTAGCAGAAAGAGGAAATCATATCAAATTTGGTCAAGAGATCAAATGAATTGAAAGTTTTGATTTGTCCCTACCTTTGGGGGCATATGAGTTGATTATTCGATCATTTGGCCTTGTCTTTTCACTTTCGCAAGCCATACAATGTCTGGCTTGATGACTGAAGTTTTTACAGTGAAAGCAATGTCCAAGAAAGATGGTTTTCTACTTGTTGAAGCAACCACGGTTTGAGTCGATTTTCTTCCTGGGAATTACTCCTCCTTCTTTCTTTGGATTTGCGATGGACCCTCGGTGGAGTACAGGTTTGTATTTGTTGTAGTGTCCATGATTCGACTCCACATTCTTCTTTGGAGTAATTCTCTCCTCATTCTTGGGATCTGGGATGCACTTTTGATACCATACTTTTTCTTCTTTTGCATTGCAGGAAAGTGCATCAGCATAGCTTTTCGCACTATTCTTAGTGCTTGAATATTCTCCTTTGAAACCTATTCCAGACTTTTCATGTTGAGGTCTTTGATTTTTCAGAATAGTCTCAAGTATTTGAGAGCTTTTACAACCCTTTTTGATTTGATCCAACTCCTTTCTCAGAGACACTATTTCGGCCTCACGTTCTTCACAAGTCTCTTCTTTTTCTTTAAGCTTTGTTTCCAATAGATCTTCTCTCTTTATTATTTCATCGTTTTCCACTTTGATGGAAATGATTTTGTTCCGTAGTTTCTCATTTTCTTCAATAGCGCTTATTAACAGTTCATCTACATTTCCTTCCAGCCCTGAGTCATCATCATCTATGAGTGCCATGAATAATGCTTCTTGGCTTCCATCATGATCACTTTCCTCATTTGATTTCTTTTTTATAACTATAAACTCGTCCTCATCAGACTCATCTTGCTTGGAGAGGAAGTTTTTCTTATTGAACCCTTTCTTTTTGTGTGCCATTCTTTTAGAATTTCCTTCATCATCACTGTCATGTTTATGAGGACATTTTGCTGCATAATGACCTATTTTACCACATTTAAAACAGATAAGAGGATACTTGCCTTTAAGCTTAGATCCTCTCTTTAGCCTTTGTACAAAGTGAGCCAATTCTGATTCCACGTCTGACACATCACTACAGTCATTCCTTTCTTTCCCCTTCTTTGACTTTGAGGCCTTGAATGTTGCATCTTTGGAGCTTGGGCCACCTTTCCTCATTTCATAGGCAGTGAGAATTCCATGGAGTTCATCCATTTTTAGCACATATAGATCCTTTGCTTCTTCTATAGCGCTTATTTTGGATTCAAATCTGTCTGGAAGGGACCTTAATACCTTTTGAACAATGGTGCTTTCTTCAACTTTTTCGTACAATCCTTTTAGGGAATTTACCACTTCAGCTACTCGGAGGAGGTATGCTGCTATATCTTCTTCATCTTCCATCCTCAAACTTTCAAATTGTCTTCTGTGAGTTTGAAGCTTTGCCTTTTTGACTTTTGAGTCTCCATTGTACAAGCTAACTAGCTTCTCCCACATTTCTTTGGTAGAGGTACAGTGCATGATTTTTGTAAACTCGGAATCAGTGATTCCACTAGTGATGGAGTTCATGGCCTTTGCATTTGCGATGTAGGCTTTCCTCTCGTCTTGGTCTGTTGGAAGAGTGGAAGTCGTTTGGTATTCATTTTGACAAAAATGCCAGACTTCAGGTCCAAGGGACATTAAGTAATAGGTCATTATTTTCTTCCATAAACCAAAGTTAGTGCCATTGAACAAAGGAGGTCTTCCTTATGCCTTGTGATTTCTCATCATGGCTGTGGATCCTTCTTCAAGCTGTTAGGCTAGTATGAAGAAGCCTGCTCTGATACCAATTGTTGGAAATACTGAGAGGGGGGGTGAATCAGTATTTCTTTTTCCCACTATTGTTTTACCAGTTAAAACATATATATTCATAACACAAGATGAACAACAAGAATAAATGTTTTTATTAATATAAACTGTGTAGTAAAATAGATACAATATATAGATGGTTGCAATTAGTTGCCAAGCTCCAACTTGGACTTTGGTGAGGCTCCAACCTCCAGGTTACCAACTCTATTTTGCCAAGACACAAATCTTGGACTTAGGAGCACAATCTCTCAAGGACTTCAATCCTTCCTACTTCTGAGGCTTCAACCCCAAGGGCTCCAATCCTACTTACTTTTGAGGTACTAGCCCAAGGACTCCAATCCTTCTTGCTTTTGAGGCACCAGCCCCAAGGACTCCAATCCTATCTTGTCAAGGCACTGTTTAATAGTAATCTTTTGCTCTCATAACTCTTCTCTGTTGAGTTCTGTCTATTTACAGCTTCAATGTAGTCTCCAGGCTACAGTATCAATGACAACCAGTCTTCTTAAGAATGAGTCTTTACAACTCTGTACACTGCCCACACATAGTCTCCAATAGCCTCTTTTTTTTTCTCATGGATAATGTCTTCACACAGCTTTAGTCAGTCTACTGTTAGCTGCACTAAACTCTGTATAAAGAACAACTTTCTATTCAAGCTTATGTTCTCATTATCACAGTGAATGCTTCAGCATGACTGTTTCTTTGCTGGTTGCTTCTTCCCTTTGACTGCCTACCGTTCTGTTGGTCCTTCATCCCTCTTTCTGTTGTGCTGCACCCTCTTTTTGTTATGTTGGACCCTCACACAACCTCTATTTCCTCCAGCGTATTTCATCAACTTTCAGCAACTGCAACAACCTTCACCAACGTTCACTAGCAACTTCATACAATGCTTACCCACCTCTGTTGCATCTACTACCATACATTTTGGTTCTTCACAACACTAACCCCTACAACAACAACAGCTACAACAACAACAACAACAACAACAACAACAGTAGCAACAACAACAGCAACAACAACAACAACAACAACAACAACAGTAACAACAAGAACAACAACAGCAATAGCAACAACAACAACAACAATAGCAACAACAACTTGTTTTTACTGTTTTATACATTCTCATGCCTTTGTCCATTCGTTTCCTCTTACTCAATGGCTCTTTGGCTTCCTCCTTGCTTGCTTGAGCTTCGGCTTCCTCAACACTCGCTTGACCTTCTGACTTCCCTCCTCCATTCGCTTTAATTTCCTCATGTTTACGATGTGCTAAAAATATAATGTCGTCACGGAGGTGTTTCAGCAACGCCGAAATATAATTTCGTCACGGAGGTGTTTCAGCAACGCCGAAATACAATTTCGTCACGGAGGTGTTTCAGCGACGCCAAAATTGGTGTTTTAGAAACGCCGAAACTGGTGTTTCAGCAACGGAGAAATTGGTGTTTTAACAACTTTTCTCCAACTTTTTAATATGTGCCCATCGATAGTGTTAAAGCATATGTATATGGGTTTTCTCCTCCGATAATGTATTCTGCTCATTCAATATAAACTCTGCCTTTTTCACTCCATCAGTGTATTTGCATATGAGTCTAAGTCTTTCGCCTTTGATAGCTCTGTTTGCGTTAAATGCATATACAGGTCTTTGCCGCCATATGCATGTTTATGCTGTGGATAGTGTTACAGCACTCTGTGTGCTCCACTTGGCTCCTCTTGGCTCCTCTTGGCTCCTCTAGCTCTATTTACTTACTCTATGGCTCCGATGGTGGTGCTCTGTGCTCTGTTAGATCCTCTCGTTTCCTTCCTTGAATATTGCCATATTGACATCAATGACAATCTATGTCCAAAATGTTGAATCTCCTATTATTATAGGATCTCGAATTGCTTTTTTATTATCACTATCCTTGAGCCTAATAGTAAATTGTAAGCTTCAACTTTGTTATTTGTGGTTTCTCCCAGGCCCCATTCGTAAGTGACAATCTCTTTCCCATCTGGATCGCTTATCAGTCCTCCTGCTCTAGCTTTCCCTAGGTTGTTTTTCGATGCCCCATCGAAGAGTAGACTAAATCTATTTTGTTTTTTTCTCCACTCTGTGAATTCTTTTTCATTCATATTTAGTTTCCAATTTTGTGATGTATGAGTTTTCTTTGGTCTTGCTTTCCCAGTGTTTTTGAATATAGCTTTCCCAATCCAATCTCTCTCCTCTTGCTGTAGATTGTTGTGATCCACTGTTGACATCCCTTTAGTGTTTAAAATTTATGAAACTAAACCCCAAGTTTTTGATAAGATTCTACATGTTCTTGGCTTTTGTTCTTTAAAGATGCTTTTATTTCTAGTTAGCCAAATCTGCCAACATAGAACCGCTGGAAGGCATTTCCAAAGCCTGTTAATTGTAGCCTTGTTCTTTGTAGAATAGGGGTAAGCCTTCTCCCATGCTTTACAAAACTCTAAGAAAGTGTTTGTGAAATTTAAATTGATTTCCAGCGGACTTGAAATCTGCTTCCAACATTCTTTGGCTATCTTACAGTCGAAAAAGAGATGTTGTATGGACTCTTCTTCTATCACGCACATGGAGCATTTGGAGGGACCTTGAATTCCTTTCTTTTAATTTTCAGTAGTTAGTATTTTTCCTTTTAGAAGAGTCCATATAAATGCTTTTATTTTAATAAGGCATTCAGTCTTCCATGCCAATTTCCAGAGGTTCCATTCATAATGATTTTGGAGATCTTGAAGTGCTTTGTACCCTATTTTAATAGTGTATCCTCCTCCACTTGGATCCCAAAAAGAATCGTCCTCTCCCTCAATACTTATGGGTGTTGCCTCTTTGAGATGATGCTTTAATTTCGCCCATTGTCCTTTCAAATTTAAAGGGATTGTTGTGATTTGCCACTCATGCCAAGTTTGTTGATCCCATGCTGATATTGAGTGAAGAGTGTTTAGCCCTCATTCTTTCATCCATTTGTGTATGCCTTGGAGGTCCAATTGAAGGTTTAGGGGCTCTTTTCCCTCGATTCTATCATCCCATATTGACACTATTTTCCCATTTCCTGGAGTTTTAGATATATAATTCATGATTGAGGGGATTATTTTTTTCACAATTTCCAAACTTCCATGCACTGCCTCACAGGGATGCTGTCGGTCAATAACTTTGTTCTGGCTTGATTCAAGTATTTTGTGGCGAGAGCTTTTTTCCACCAACTCTCCTTTCTAGTTATCATTCTCCATATTATTTTCATTCCTAGTGCAGCGTTCATTAGGCCTGGTAAACAAATGGATAAACCTCCTTGTTCTTAAAGTAATGTGACTTGATCCCACTTGACCAAATTGAACTTTTTTCTCTCTTGCTTCCCTCCCTACCATAGAAAACTTTTTATAATTAATTCCATTTGCTTATGTGCACTTGTCGAAGCTAAAGTAATCACATACTCATATATTGGGAGAGATGAAAGTAGTGCCTTTATCATAATCACCCTGCCTGCAATATTGAGCCACATCATATCCCATTTTTGTATTTTGTCTTTTCAACTTTTTTGCTCCATACTTCAGACTTCACATTTTCTTTAGCTATTGGGAGTCCTAAATAGATGAAATGGGTCCATCTTGCTTGTGTTGGAATCTCTAAAATTTGCGAGATACTTTGCATTGTTCTTGATGGTGTGTTCCAACCATATATTATGCATTTCGAGTTGTTTAAAAGCCCTCTGAATACCTGAAGAAAGTTGTCTAGAACTTTTTTAAATCTTATTGCTATTATACTTGATGCCCCTCCCAATAAAAGGGTGTCATCAACAAAAAGGGAGTGATTGATACTTTTGACTCCTCTTGCAATTTGGAGACTTGTAATGTTTTTTTCTCCTCTTTGTTTTCCTAATGTTGTGCTTAGCGTTTTAGCCATTATAATATATAGAAATGGTGAGAGCGGGCACCCTTTCCTCAACCCTCTTGAGCTCTAAAAAAAATTGCTTGGTCTTCCATTTATTAGAGGCGCTATCCAAGGGGCCGAGATGCAGGCCTATATGATCTCTATTATGTCTTGAGAGAACCCAATTTTTTTAAGAACTGTTGTTAGATATGTGTGGCTAACTCTGTAAAATGCATTAGCCATGTCTAACTTTATTATATACCTTTCTCTTTCCTTTGTATGCTTGTGTGGATAACTTCCTGTACAATAATCACATTATCAATGATTTGCCTGTTAGGGACAAAGCCTCCCTGATTTTCAGAGATTATTTCAAGGAGAACGTTTTTTATTCTATTGGCTATTATTTTTGTGATAATTTTGTAGGAGGAGTTGCTAAGAGATATTGGTCTATATCTGTTGAAGGTTGTTGGATTGGAGTCCTTTGGTATTAGAGCCAGATAAGATGACTTGGTATTTCCTCCCATTTTAATTTTTTTGAAGACATTTTTAATCATTATCAATCTATTTATTTATTTTTATTTTTATTTTTATTTTTTTATGACATTCCAATGCTGCCTATAAAAGGAAATTGTGAATCCATCTCGCCTCGGGGCCTTGTCTAGATAAAGACTCCATATCACTACCATCACTTCTTCTTCAGCGATTTCTTTGTTTATTTCTGAGTTTTGATCATCACTTTTTTTTTTTGAATGTGTTGTAAAAATTCCTCATGGTCTGTTGGCTGTTCATTTGCTGTTAGTAGATATTTGAAGTGGCTATGAGCTACTTTTTTTAATTCCTCCGCTCCCTTTATTTCTTTCCCATCCACTTTAATTTGATCTATCTGATTTCTAGCTCTTCTTATTTTCATTGTTTTGTGAAAGAAAGCAATATTTTTGTCCCCGACATTCAACAAGAGGCATCTGGATTTCAAGCTAAGCTCTTCTTCTTCTTTTCTGTTTTCTCTGTATATTTCCCAAAATAATTCATTTTCTTTCAAGTAGCCATGCTTTTCCTTCTCTTTGTTTTCCTTTTCTTCTTGCATGCTGTCCGTTTTTTTTTTGCAGCTCTATTTTTCTTTTTCTTTTTTTAACTTCATTCTCTCTTGCCCATATTTTTAGCTTTATTCTCAGATTCTTTAATTTGTTTCCCATACATAATGGGGTGAACCTGTAATTTTTTGTGCCCAACCCTCTTTGGTTTGAGCTCTGAAATCTTAATTGTTGTCCGAGATTGAGTTGTATCTAAAAGGAAGAGGACCTTGATTGTCCATTTTGCCCAGTATGATTGTTACTGGTTTATGGTCCGATGTCGTTGTATGTATAATTTTGGACTTGACAGAAATGTATTTAGCTATTATATTACTCTTGCCCACTCTCTTATTACTCCAAGTGTATTTCCTATTACTTGGTGGAATGTCAATTAATTTGTGTTGCTCCATTATTGCTTGCAAAACTTCTCTTGACGGATTCGCATGATAAGTCCCTCCAAATTTTCCTTCTATATTTCTAACCAAGTTTAGGTCACCTCCCAAAATTATTTTCCCATTTTAAGTTTCTGTTAGCGCTTCTTTCTCTGAATTCCAGCATTGTTCTTTTTCCTTGTAATGGTTTGGAGCGTATATGTTGATGAGGCTGTATTTTTCCTTTGTGCTGATTTCCTTTAAATAAGTTTTGATCTAATGCTTATCCATCTTTTGATTTATCATTTCCCATTTCCCTTTTTTTCCAAAGGGTGCAAATTCCTCCTCAAGCACCTGTTGCCTCTAGCATTAGTCCTTCATAATTTTTTAGTTTTTGTATCATTTTTCCAGCTTCTCGACTGTTTGTTTTGGTCTCCTGGATCATGAAAATGTCTGGAACTTCTTTCATTAAAATGTCTCTTGCTGCATTTACTTTATAAGTTGTTCCCAGACCATGACAATTCCAAGAGACCACTATCATTATTTATTGTTTTGATGGTGTGCGATACCTTTCTCTCTCTGTTGTCTTTTTTGTTGTTTCCTGAGCTTTTCCCAAGGAAGGAGTCCATTGGTTCCACCGAGGGAGGGGGATGGGGAGAGCGAGGGTTTAAAGGGAGGGATGACAAGATGGGGGGGTTTGTGGGAATGCGGGGGGGGGGGGGGGGTGGGGGATCGGGGTGAAGGTGGGTGAGGAGAGTCTTCCAAGGGCCCAAAGGGGTTCGAATTTGTGACGGGTGGAGGGATGACAGCGAAAGGAGATGGAGGAGAAGTTTCATTTGAGACCTGGGGCTACGGTGATGGGGGAGGTGGTTTCTTGTTGGTAGATTTCTTCCTTTTTACTTGTTTCCATTTATTTTTGGGTTCCTTAACACTTTCATTTTCTTTTTTTTAGAGCATCTATTTGAAAAATGACCATATTCGTGACATACCTTGCATTTGAATGGAATTTGTTCGTAATTCAGCTGTTGTATGTGCATCCATTGATATACCTTGATCTTTATCGCTTCCAGGAGCCCTTTTCCTAGAAACACTTCCATGCATATTTTGGCACATGCATTCATGTTGTCCTTCGGTTCACATCTGTCTATATATTTCCCTACTGCATTCCCTATGGCCTTTACTGACTCATCTCCCCAACAGTGTAGAAGTAGATGAGGTAACCAGACCCACACTAGCATTGCACTGGGTATATCCATTTCAGGATCGAAGTCTAGAGTCCATCGATTTAAGTATAATCCTCTAGTATCCATGAAATATGGACCATTCCTAATTATTAGATCTCTGTCTTATTTTGTTTCAAAATGAAAGGTGTAGTATCCTCTTCCGCATAACCTTATTGAGATTTTCCCATTGATGGTTGAGCTCCAATTTCTTTCGACCCATTTTTGAATCGATTTTGGTGATGGCCATAGCCCAGTGAACTGTCCAACTAGGCTGCGTTCGGAAAGAGACAGCGCTACTATGCGCGGGAGGGCAGGGGGAAGAGATATTTATGGGATGTCATCAAGTTTTTTGACAAACTTGTTTACTGTTGGCCTGATTATTGGAGGTCCTGTTGCAGCTATAAGAGAGGCAAATGCATTGGTTGCATCTTCATTTCCTTGGATTCGATTTGGAGGTGGTTCACCCTCATCTGGAGGATCCATTTGCTTTGAGATCTCAGCAACAGAAGGCCGCTAAGAGGTGGTTGCATGGAGGGCGAGAACCAGCTAGGTCACGCAGAGCAGCAGCAGGGGCGCGCGCGATAAAAAAACACGATCATCTACAACATTTCATCCACAAGCAGATGGGAAAAAAAAATCAACGGGAATTTGGTGCAACTTTGAGGGGTTGCAAATTGTGATTATTATTATTAAATAAAAGTGGTTTTTTTATAATTAGCATTATTATTATTAACAAATGGTTAAGATAAAGGAGTGTTATTTTTAATGTTTGGTTTAATTTTCATAAATATATTCTCAATTCGTATTTAATATATTGTTATAAAGATTTTGAGCTTTATTATGATGCAATCTTAGAGGCTGAAAAATACCTACAAACTAAAAGATAAAATACTTAACTAAAAACATTTAAATTAAATTAAAAAGGATAAAATAAAACATGTCATCCAACTTAGAAGAAAATAATAATAAAATAAGTTGCTGCTTTCATCCATTTCGTATTCTCCTAGGCCCAATATGGCTTGGTCCATTTCGTATTCTCCTATCTGCGTAGTGAGTCTCATCTCACGTCCAGTTCTTGCCTTATGCTTACCAAGCTTTCTAACTATGCACAGTCCGTCAGTACTGTTTTCCTTGCCAACGTACCTAATGATCAACTCCTGCATTCCCTTCACAACCTTGCTATCGTGTAGCACTTTCATGCAGGTCTCCAAGAACGTGGTGATCATGGACGGGTCCATCTCCTTAGCCAGCTTCTCTTGACTCCCTGAGGTAGAGGGCTCAACGAAACTTTTCTTCGCTTCCATAAATGTTTCTTTTTCATGTTCTAGATCAAACCCGGTCTCATATTCTGGTGCTTTGTGGACCCACTCGCCTTCTTCAGCTTGCTTCCCCTTATCCTCACTAGTTGTCGCCAACATAATATTTACCTTAGGGTCTTCTTCGCGAGGCTCAACCCTCATCATCTGTAGGTTCTAAGTCAATTTCTCAGGCTGCGCCCCCTTCTCGTGTATCTTAGCTAACAATATAGGGCAATCCTCCGTCATATGGTCAAACTGAGTATAGCGGCATGACAACCGCGTCAAATTTGGGAAGTCTCATGCATAGTGTCCTAGTCCTCCACAATTATAACAAATAACCTGCCCTCAACCTCTACCAGGTCCTCCTCCACCTCGGCCTCGTCCGTGCCTCTAATACTCGCCTCACGCTCCTCCAACGCCTTGGTCCGGGGGCCACGTTTTTGCTTGCACCCTATATGCTGGTGTCTTGTTCATCATTAATTTATAACTTCAACAATTGCACTCATCATGACCCACAGAATGACAAAAGTTGCAGAAGAGTTATTGCAGTGTCTGTACGAATTTCTGCATCAAATGGCAATTGTCTGTCGCATGTTTCCCAGCTACCTAACATATAGCACGCTACAGCGCGAGACATGTACTTGGCCCTGCTGCAACTTCCGGCCTCAGAGGCATTGGTCCTGCTGCTGCAACATAATTTGCGAAAACTGGACAGTGATCTTTGTCATGCCCCTGGTTTTTGCACTTTAGTCACCACACTTCTTTGCGCGCCTCTGGCCAAGTTGTTCTGTCTTTCTTTAGACTTTGCATTTCAAGGCAAAGGTTCTGTAAGTGCGCATGAATCTACTAAACCCCCAGATTAACATCCTGCATTGGTGTCTCGTGCAATCTCATCACGATTTCCAGAGCTTCCACCTGGGTCTCAATCTTCTGTTGTGATAGCGCGACCCTTAGATGAGGCAGGAGCGAGGCCACAAATCATTCGCGGTGCTGCCCATCAGTTAGATTCATGTTGGCTTCACGGATCGTACACTTCAATCTTTGAACCAAATCCCAGGGCTCTCACCTAGCTTCATCATGATCTCTTTGAATCCCACAATCGATTGCGCCTCAGACTTAGGTCTACTAGTTTCCTTATTTAGCGTAGTCTAGATATCTGCCAACACAGACATCGGATTATGAGTGCAATACTTAATGTACCAAGTTAGTGTGTGATCCTACAAAGCACTAACCATGGTCGCTTTCTTCATTTGATCATCCACAATACCCTGATCTTCTCATACAACCTTAACAATGAACCAAAACTAGTCTGAATCTTCATTTCCTACACCCTTGAACACAAGTAGCTTTACGGAGTTCGTCATGTTGAACGGTGATGGAGGTGGTGGCGGTGTGGGTGAGGGGGTAAGCAGTGGAGGTGAGGATGGAGGCAGTGTGGTTGGATGAGGTGAGGATGGAGGTCATGTAGGTATCCGCAAGAATCCTTGTCTTATCAACTGAATAGCACTCAACGGAGAAGCTTGTGCTGCTCCTTTGTCGTCACTCAGAGGAGGCTCAATCAACGGGCTATATTCAGGGCCTTTTCTTTCTTCATCCCTGAAAGTCCTTCGACTTCGTGTAGCCCCAAACATCAAGGTAACTACATAACTCGTTTTTCACACAAGAGCATCTTAATCCAAGTATTTAACGATTTCAAATACTTACCTTGCGACCCTTTGAAGAAGCGACACTATGCTTTGCTGTAACTGACCGAAGTATCGACTGCAAACTTTGTCACAAACCCTTCTATGATATGGTCGAGCCAATGATCAACAGCGAGCGATCTTATCTTCAGAGGCTTCCACTTTTCGCACTAACTTTGGGGTCCAGACAAGCGGACTGTCAAGCCTCCATCTCCCTTAGTCGTTTGCCAACTTCGCGATTCACTCGTATAATTCAACTGGGAAGGAAAAGAAGAAGATTTCGTGTATCTCTGTGTACAAATATCTGTCAAACCACTATTCTTTTGTAAATTGAGGATTCTTGTTTTCTTGTGCCGCAAATTCATGGATCTTTCTATCCAACCAGTCTTCAATTACCTTCTTAGTCGGATTCCAATGATGCGACATCACACATCTAGTTATGTAGATCTTGATCACAGCAACAGAACCATTTGTTGGATTGATGGGCCCTGTCCTAGGTTCAGTGTTAAGCAGCCAAGCAAAAACAAGAAGAACAAGAACACAGAATATAGGTTGCAAGCCAGGGTCAAAACCTCTCCACTTGAGAGGAAAACTCGCAAATCTCTTCTCTTCCTTGTATATTCTTCAATTGACGAATTCCATGACCTTTAGACCAAGACTAATACCCTCCAATACCAAGTCCAACCTTTCTAGATGATGTGCTTTCCTTGTCCAAGTCAAATCCAGTCAAATCTCTTGCAGTAACACAACTTCAACCTCCAACTGTAGAATTTTGGCCTCCACTGCAGACCTGAAATTTTGGCCCTTACTGTAGTTACTGCTCCCACACATGTGAGCTTCCTTTTAGCTTCCTAGGACTTCTTTATACCTTTGCTTGGCTTTCTATGAATCCTATAGGTTGAGGATGGCTTCTGGTGACCTTCTCTTGGCTTTCTATGAATCCTATAGGTTGAGGATGGCTTCTTGTGACCTTCGCTTGACCTTCTTTCCTTCTCTACTTTAAGATCAAACTTGATGAGAAAAACCCTATATATGCTGCAAAAACCCTAGCCTTCCTTCACACGTATGAGAGAGAATTAGCCCAAAAAAGGTCTTCTTTGTCCTTTTCCCTTCTTCGTTGCCTTCCTCCTCTTCTTCCTTTGCTTGGATGAGTGAGAGCCGAATGTGCTTGAAGGAGGCCAAGTTTCATCCTTTATATAACATTCTCAATGGTGGACATAGCTCCTCAAATTAGGCCGACTTTCCAACTGCCTGGGCGACTTGATCTTGGAGGGTATTTTGACACTTGTAAGAACACAAATAATTTTCTTTACAAGTTACAATGTGCACGAAGGGATATTCAACTTATGACAATGACTCTTTTGACTTCTTGACCTAGGACAAGCCCTAAAATCACTCAATGGGTGCCTGACCTATAAATTAAAGATCTTGAGCATTAAACCCATGCTCTAAATATAGTAATAATAATAATTTTCTTTCATTTTAAATTTACAAGAATCAAAACTACATTTCATATTTATTAAGGTCGAACCTAGTTATACATTTTTCAACACTTTTTTGGTGTACTCACCCCCATTATATAACCAAAAAGTTTGTATCTTTCTTCCTATTTCATTCTCCACTAGAGCCTTAAACTCATGAAAGCCATTGAAGACCTCATTCTTGGTCTGTAAGAAAAAGGTCTAGGTCTTCCTAGAGAAATCATCGATAAAAGTCACAATGTACTTGTAACCCTTGAGAGATTTTTGTTGACATCGGTCCACATATATTTGAATGCATGAAGTCAAGTATCCCATAAGATTTGTTTTCGCTCCTTGCAAAATTTTCTTTCGCGAACTTCCCCAACACACATCCTCTACACACATCATTGTGCTCTATGCTCACCTCTGGAATACCTGTCATCGTCTCGTGAAGAAATCTAAGTGCTCCATGATGAATATGATCCATCCTCCTATGTCATAGCTCCCCTTGGTCCCTCAAACTATTGTTGCTAATTAGTGCCTTAGGAGTGTCCATCTGCAGCCTATACAATCGCTTGCTCCTCACCCCAATCGCTATAGGTGACCTCCAATCCATGTGATTCAACAACACTTGCGCCCCTCTAAAGATAACATTGTATCCCTTGTCTTGAAGGATGGATATCGAGGTCAAATTCATCCCAAATCCTGGCACATGCAATACAACATGGATGAGAATTGTCTTGTCATTCTCCCTCTGAAACAAAACAATCCCTCTTGCAACTAGGTTGCACTTGTACTTATTCCCCATCTGAATTTGGAATATAGTGCCCTCATCCTTATATATTGAGAAGTAATCTCTAACTCCTATAATATGGAATGAAGCTTCATTGTCTATATACTAGACACCTTGTGAAGTTGAGCTAGACATGCAAGCGATCAATGCGAATTTATGATCCATCTGACTAGAGAGCTAATATGCATTTGCTGAAGCTGTTAATTGCTTCTTTCCCTTCTTCTTATAGTGAGGATAATTATTGACATAGTGGCCAAACTCATGACAACCATAACACTTAACCTTTGATAGGTCCTTCTTATTCTTCTCTCCTTTGTTGGATCCTTTCTTCACCTTCCCTTTTCCTACTAGTGTCACATTTTCCTACTCCCTCTCAAAATTTAGAGTCTTATCGTTGCTACTACTACTTCCATTAACCAAGATGAGTCTAAGCTCCTCTTGAGTGAAGTCACTCCATAGGTGATCCCGTCATGGAAGTGCATCTCACCCATTTATCACTTGGGCGAACACACTCCACTCCTTGGAAAACCCATTCAGTGTTATTCACACTAGCTCCTCACCACTAGGCTTATCACCAGTTGCAGCTAATTCATCTTTGACAAGTCGAACATTAGTGAGGTAGGAAACCATGTCTTCACTCTTATACATCCTAATGGCCCTTAACTTCTCTCTAAGAACTAACTTCCTATTCTATATAGTATTCTAGTACATATTCACTATAACATCCCACATTTTCTTCAATGTGTCTTTCTCTATGATATGCCAAACAATATGGTCCTTCACTCCATCAAGTATAATCATCTTTGCTTTTACATTTTCCTTTTTATAGATGGCCCAACATGACAATAATGTTCTTCGTATACTCCTTTAGTCCAAACGCATTCAATAAGAATGCCATTTTGACTTTCCACATGCCAAAGTTGGAGGCTCCATTCAATTTGTCCTGATCTCTCAAACTTGTTGCCGCCATCTTTGGAAAAAATTGGAAACTCAGATAAACTAGAGAATAAACTGAAGAATTTGAACTAGGTTAAAATCCGTGGCTTTTCTCTTCCTATGCAAATCCTCATTCTACCCTCAAATCATCTTTGGTACCATGTGAAATTTTAATTATTGTTGTAGTTAGCTAGTTATTATTCTTGTATCAATTTAGATTATTTGTCTTTTGCAAATTATTTGCAACAAATATCAAATAAAACACAACTGCAACTTCGATAAAAAATAAATAACCACAATAACTGAGAAAATTATGCACACATACATAAATAATGGACACCAATATTTTTAGACAAATGTCCCTGGGAAAACCCTAGTGCAGGAAAAACGGTACTACAAATGATTAATTTTATTATTCTTTAGCACCTCTGTGATGGAGAAAATTACAAAATCGTTTGCCAAAATTTAACAAACTTTCAGATTTTATTTTATTTTATTTATTTATTTATTTTGATTTTGCAATTTGATTTCTCCTACAGGAATCAACTCAACTTCCTCTAAGAAATTTGGCCTCCCTCTAGATTCTGCTCATCTTACACGTGTTACCTTGCCACTAGCAAACTTTTAATGTTGAGGAAATAACTTGACCTCCTCCGAAATTCATACTCAATTGGAAAATCGACCTTCTTGTGCAAATCAATCTCTCCTTGCTCCTACGACTTGTCCTCCTAGAGAAATTTGCACTGCCAATTAGGGTAATTCACACCCCTATCTGGTGGAATTCACACCACTAGAAAATCAACCTCTCCCTGTAAGAAAATATATCCCTAACTCTCTATAGAAACCACTATGATAAAATCCTCTGACAATCCTATCTCCAACCACTGTTGATCTCTCTCTGTTGATGCCCATACATTGCCTTTGTGCCCTCCTTAATGTTGCAATATTGTGTCTCATTCTCTCACAGATTTGCTCTCCAAATGCCCATCAATTTCCTCTTATATTGTGTCTCATTCTCTCACAGATTTGCTCTTACAAACAAGGGGGTCTCATACACCAATTTGGTGTCTGGCTTGGCTGTGACCTTAAAAATGGATATTATTATTATTATTATAATCTCTCATTGACGAATCAACGACCATGATCTAATCTCAATCGATGGTTAAGATCATCTTGACCCCTTCTCGTGACTTTTCTAGAAATCTTTAGATGATTGATTTACCTCAATTAATTTTGATTAGCTAAGCCATTTTCCTAAGTTAGACTTAGGAAAATTAATTAACTAGTTAATTAATTCTAATCAAGGCCTTTTCTTGCGAAACTTTTTCTCGGTGTTGGAGAAATAGACATAATCTGAGACTAGAACACCTATCTATGCTACACAAACTAACATGTATATGGTAGTTCTAAGTTTTTTACTAAATACCACAAAATAACAACTAGACATAAAATATTATGTAACCAAAAAGTAAATTGTTGGAAAAAATCTATAACATGGTATCCATATCAAGAGTTTAATGATGTAATTGGAGTCGGGTCCTTCACTCTCATACTGGGAGGCATAAAGGGCCTAAAATAACATCGAATATGTTTCTCCATGTGAGATACTTGAGTTTCCAGCCTATCCAATCATGCCTGCATTTTCCATCGGTTATGTTGAATGTCATTCAGAAAGGAGATAATGCCATTCCTATCCTCGTGCTTCTCCTTTAACACTTGTCCCAACGGAGTCTATAATTGTTATTGGAGAGTAATAACATGCATGTATTGGTTCCTCCTTCCCATGGTGTGGCTAGGGTTGGGGAGTTAGTGAGCAACTTCATCTAATAGTTTCAAGTTTTAAAAAACTTGTATGCCTTGTTGAAGGTGTCTCTCTAGCCGCTGATCTCCTCTCATGTACTAAGAGAGGTTGCAGAGTGATAGGAAACCACCACCTCATGATCCTACATCTTGACACGTGATCAACTTTGTTGTTCACAACCCCAAACCCACGATGGTCGCGCATGCATTGACATAACATTTTAACCCACATAAACAATGAAGCTACACAAGCTAAAAATCAAATATCCACTAGCCCCTCAAATTCCAAACAACCAACAACTCCTCGGAGGCAGGACATCTAATCATAAGCCTAGTAGATTTCCTCCCACAACACTTTCTACATACCAGAGAACTAGTTTCCACCAAAATAGACAGATGATCAAGCCAAATTGGGATGAAGAAGGACATAAAGACACCATTATGAACATAGGATGGCCAAAAAACATACCACTTTTCCGAGGCCCAACTGGACTAGGCAGAACAACCAGGTCCCAAAATAATAAGTCCCTTAGGCTCTCATTATATAAAATATTCACCTTCTACAACAAATATATTACCACAAAGCCCATACCTAACCAATGGCAAGCAAGACCCAAAGAACTTAACACATGCAGGCAGGGGATAAGTAATACCTGGTAGTAACCATGAAGAGGAACTAACACTGAGCAAGTATGGATGTCAACACCTGAGTTCTCATTGATGGAGCTTTACACATGCAGGCAGGGGATAAGTAATAAATGGTAGTAACCACGAAGAGGAACTAACACTGAGCAAGTATGGATGTCACCACCTGAGTTCTCATTGATGGAGCTTTCCCTACCATCTAGAGGAGCCAATTCACTTCCATATGTTGTCTTCAACCAAGCAGGCACACCAATCTTCTCCACTTCTACGAGATTACCTCTGTTATCATTCTCCCATAGAAGAGAAGGCATTAGGATAATTACAAAACACAAACTTTACATGAATTATGGCATGTTTGTTCCATTCCATAGGTTTCCAACTCACTACCCAGTTATTCGGTTACCTAGCCTCACATCTCATGGATGTTGAACTTTGAAGGGTATGCAAGAATTCCACTAGCAATGGGGGAATTCTATTCTTCGGGCACATAATACCTCTCTACTGCATAAAAGCTACAAGAGAACTCTCCAAAATATGGTACTCCATGTGTTAAATATAATTATAATTGCACACTTTGTGCATGGGGGTGGTAGGCCATGCAACCCCTCTCTTTAATTATTTGTAGAGTCAGTGGGGTGATAGGAACCGCCCCCCCCACCCGAACTATTTTTTGCTTGTGTATCCACCCCCCTTAAGGAATAATTAAAGTATATTTTAAATTATATTATCATAAAACTCATATATATTATATATATACCATTATAAATTTTGAGGGTATATATATATATATATATATATATATATATACCCTCAAAATTTATAATGGAGATATTTTGCTTCCAATGGTAATGTGATGGCTCTTAGAAAGCTTCTCACATTAGAGATAGGTTTTGGGGGCTTGATGATTGCAAGGGAAGGAAAACATAGGAATTGGGCTATAAATGATACTTTTAAAACTCATGGGTATGAGCAAGGCTTTAACCCACTACATAGGCTTTCAAAAGGAATTATTTAGCCTCCAAGTGGAATATGTTGCTTCTATAATGCATTGGTTAGTAGGGATGGGTCTCAAGGCCTCATCAATTAATTTGAGAGGAAAATGAGACTCGTGGGTCATATATGAAGCTTTTAAGGATCAAGGGCCATAAACAATGCAAAAAACACAAAACATGCAATTATAGGAGATCATTATCCTTAGAGTTAGATAAAGGTGTCCTTGGAATATTTTGTGCACTAGGGATGGGTCTTGAGGTATTAACTATCTTTAGGGGGGTAAATAAAAGGAATTAGGCCATAAAATAAGATTCTCAAGGAAATGGGCCATGATTATGACTTTTAACCACAACATAAATCCTTTAAAGTGGACATTTTATATACAAATGGGATGTGGACAATATCGAGAGTTTTTTTCATAACAAGCATAGATTTCAATGCCTTGATCATAATTAAGGTATGAAAACAAGGGCATTATACCTTAAGTTGATGTTTAATGCTCATTGATTGTGAACATGGCCTTAAACTAGAACATGTGCCTTTTGGAGGAAATCTTTGACCTTCAAGTGGAATATGGTTACCATTGCGAAGCCTCGTGCAATAAGGATGGGTGTCTTAAAGCATTGGTCGTGGTTAAGGGAGCAAAATAACGACCTTAGGTCTTTGATGAAACCTTTAATAATCAGGAGCCAAAAACAATGCCACAAACCACATAATGTCTTCTATATAGAGCACCATTATTATTTAAGTGAGATATGGTTACCATTAAAATGTTTTCTACGTAAAGGATTGGCTTTCAAACCTTAACCCTGGGTGAGTGAGAAATCCAAGGAGTTAGATCCTAAATGAATCTTCTTAGGATGATGGGCTTGGACCAAGGTCTTAAATGATAACACAAACTCTTTAAAATGAATCTTTTGCATACAAGTAGGATACAGGTGCTATTAGAATTTTTCTATAGTAGGGATTGGTCTCAAGTCCTTGACGATGATTGATGGAGGAACATAAGGTCCTTAATCCTTAAATGAATCTCATAAGTTTGATGGGATATGAAATATCCCTTAAACTACTACAAAGCCCCCCTAGGTAGTACCTTTGCCCTCGAGTGTGATATGGGTACCATTAGGAGCCTTTGCACATAATAGATGGCTATTGGACCTATGTTCCAAATGGAACTTCTTAGGCGTTTGTCCCTATGTTCCAAATGAAGCTTTTAGAGCCTTTATCCCCACAATAGGCCTCAAACCACCATACAAACTTGAACCATTGCCCTCCTGGTGGGATATGGGCATTAATAAGAAATTTTATGTACGAGACATAGGTATCAAGCCCTCATCATGGCCAACGAAGGAAATCGAAGGTCATATGATGTAAATTAGTCTTTAAGGCTCACAATATTTAGCCTTTAAATGAGATATTGTCACCATTAGAATGTTTTGGACACAATGGATGGGTCTTTAGAGCTTGACCACACTCATGGGAGAAAATATAGGTTCTTAGGTCCTAAATGAACACATGAACCATGAGGAAACCCTTCAATCACTACAAACACCATTCAGAAGGGATATTTGGCCCCTAATTGGGACATGGGTGCCATTAGGTATTTTTTTGCACCAAGGATGGGTCTAAAGGTTTTAACTATGGTTAGGAGAGGAATTAAAGGGTCTCGATTTGTATAAAAAATATTTTAAGGATTTAGTGCATGAATAAGGCCTCAAAGCACCATTATAGAGGCCCTCTAGGAGGGATATTTGATCTCTAAAGTAGGATAAGGACGTGTGTGCCTATAAAAGGTTTTCCATACTAGGAATAGACCTTAATATATTAATCATGGTTTAGAATGGAAAAAAGAAGGGACATATGACCTAAATGAAGATTCTAGGGTTCACGAGACAAAAAGAGGTCTTGAACCATTTCACACACTTTTGAGAAGGGATATTCAACAACCAATTATGATAAATATGTCTTTAGTGGATATTATTCTCTAGGATGGGTTGCAATGCCTTATCCGTGGTCAAATGAGATGGTTATGGGGTTTTCCACACTAGATAGTTCTTAAGACATTGTCCATGGTCCAAGGATAGAAGCCAACATCTCAAGGACTAATAGATGCTTTTATGGTTCATAGATGATGCATAGGGTCTAAAACCACCATCGAAGCCTTAGAAATATAATGTTTAGCCGACAAGTACAATATTGAAATCGCTATGTATTTGTATAAGGGTCGTGATCATGGTCCGAGGACAACCACTACTGTCTTAGGGACAACCATGTAACATTTTATTAAGAAATGAATAACTATACTTAGATGAAAGAATTAAATCATGTCAAGATAAGAGGATTTTACAATTACAAATTGAAGTCTTAATATCTGAATCTATCTATTTATTGTACATAGAGATTCCTATAGATAAGTTAATGATAATTCCAAGTGGCTTGATGCCAACCACCTTGTCAGGCTTGGAAAGATGACATGAAATTTAAAGGTAGAATGTATGACCACAAGCTCCAAAAATATATCATAAACCCTTATGGTTGTCATGGATCATATTCAAAAGACATTTATCCATGATATACCAAATTATTCAATAATGTCAATACTATATAATATAGAATAATAATTGGCTAGATAATAATGTCACTATTATATAGAGTAAATTTATATTAAATAAATATAAATTTTAATTATTATTATTATTATATATTATTTAATTATTATTATCATTATAATGGCTGCCTACGCGGAAACATTATACGGAAGCCCGATTTTGTCCGTATCAGGATTCGACCTGTGGTCGACTTCTTAATGAACTTCTCTGAAATAGGCTAGCAGCTGTTTGCAGGGGGGATTTATAGCGCTTGTGTTTTGCACTAAAGGATCACGCGATAGCGAGCAGTAATATCATATGTAAAGAATGCGTCGGGGTTGCTGCAATGGGTGGACCTCCAGGTTCATGGATTCGACTGTTAATCGACTTCTGAACAAGCATGAATGGCGTCTTTGGTTGGACGGGGGTTTCGATTTGTCGTCGAGGATTAAAGGAGTGAAATTAAGGAGGTACCTGGCTCGAATCCGGGCGCAGGCTTCAAGATGGCGGTGGAAGGCTTTCTAATTCAACATAATAATTAAGTATGTGTTATTACAAGAAGCATTTAATGTGGTTAATTTTTTTTATTAAGAATCATTTAATGAGTATTAAAAACATAATTCGATAATTTTAATATGTATTAAACACATTATTCGATATGGTTAAAAATACTTCTTAATCATATTATTTATCTCTATTAGTGTGGGTATAGTCATTTAAGCCATGTGGCGCGAGTGGCGGGAGTTTATGTTGTTACAAAAAGCCGTAAAACGAGGAAACCATGTTACCAGAAAAATCCATAAAATAAGGAAACACAGATTACGAGAAAAAAGCCATAAAAGCCAGCAAAAGAGGAAAACATATTACAATTCTTTGATGGGAGTTTTGAAAGGAGCGATTCGCGTGGAAGTTCGGGTTGGCCAGAATCGACCATGAGGAAGATTGTGAATGAGTATGAATGGCTTCTGGGCATGGAGCCCGCAAATTTCTCATGCCTTCAAAATGGCGTGGTGGCTTGGCAATGAACACAGAAGTTAGCGTCAACAGCTATGTTGAAAACTCAGAATCGATTATGAAGAAGATTGTGAATGAGGATTGTGAAGATTATGAAGAAGAAGATTGTGAAGATTATGAAAACTCTGGCCATGCAGCTCGCAAATTTCTCATGCCTTCCCATGGCGATGAAGGCAGCCGTCGAACTCGATGTTCTCCAAATCATAGCAAATGCAGGTGATGGCGTCCAACTCTCGCCCACACAAAATCGTTGCCCATATTCCGACGACGAACCCTGTAGCCGCCATTACTCTTGATCAGATACTTAGAGTGCTGACCAACCATTCGGTTCTGAGCTGCTCTGTGACACGAACAAGAACGCGAAGGCGAGAGGTTCTATGGTCTCACTACTCTATGTAAATATTTTGTGGAGAACCAGGATGGAGTATCTCTGGCTCCACTGCTGTTGATGAATCAAGGTAAGGTGTTGATGAAGTCCTGGTATTTTCTCAAGGACGTTGTGCTTGAAGGCTCTAAACCATTCACCAAAGCCCATGGAATGAATGCGTTCGAGTGACTTTTCAACAGGGCTATGTCTGAGCCTTCTGCCATGTTGATGAACAAAATTCTGGATACCTACGAGGGTTTTAAGGAGGTACAGGAATTGGTGGATGTGGGAGGAGGGGTTGGGTCGACTCTCAATCTCATAGTCTCTAGGTATCTCGAGTGGCTGTGATTGCGGCCGTGGTTTGACTTTGGCGATGTGATGGCCAACTTCTTTTGTTATTCATGGGCGATTTTGTTTTTGGGTTGTGTTTTTTAAATTTTTTTTCTACAGCCTTGGATTTTGGTATTGGTTGTTATTTTCCATATTTTCAGCATGGCCATGCTAGTTTGTTTTTGTTTATGTTTTTTTCATTTTTCTTTTCATTTCTTATTTCCTATTACCTATTTTTTCTTTACTTTTTTCCCTATGGGTTTAGGGGACTGAAACCAAGGCTGCCCAAATAGGCCACATATACAATTGCTACAGGTGAATACTAAGATAAGGTATGTTTGAGTTCATTTATCTGATTTTGGATGAATTTATGAACTTTGGATGCTGCTGCAACTGACATTAAATCTTGTCCAATTTTCTATAATTGTGGGTTTATTTATCTGTTTGGATGAATAACTGACCTCAAATCTTGAAAAATTTGCGATAATTGTAGGATGTAATCAACATGATTAGGGTATTTGATTCTTTCGATTCCCCTGGTGAAGCAGCAGAACCTGGATTATGGCCGAATGGCAACTCCTATGACTAGGAAGAATAAATTATCTCTGGAGGCACCCATTAATTACGCTAGTGGAAAATCACTAAGGAACCTCACCTGCATCCAGGTAAGTAGCTTCGCCCCTGTAGAGATACATGCTGTAGAGATACATGAAGTCTTGTATTCCTCTGCATGATGGTAATTTACTTTTCTCAGTATTTTCTGATATCTCTTTATTTATTATTACTTGTTGATTTTTGTATTTGTCTTGATCATATATGTGAATGCTGGTTACTCGTGCATGATACATTTTCATGTGGTTATTCTTTTTCTTATTTTCATGTTCTTTATGACACGTTACTACTATTTTGCAGAGGTTAGACATATGTGTAGATTGTAAGTAACTATTTTGCAGAGGTTAGACATATGTGTAGATTGTAAATAACTATTTATGCTGGATTATTCAGTGAATGTGCTGGGTCTCTTTTCTCATTGTGGTGCATCCTACGGGTTTCTTGTCTGTGAAATACCATATTTTGGATTGACTTACCATAGTAACAAGTTTTTTCCACCTAAATAATGAATCAAAATAATATGTAGGTCATGCTTAGATACCTTTATATACCCATAATTCAAAGCAAAAGTTCATACAACCATAGTAAAAATTAGAGTTATCCACATAAAAGCTTAATAAAAAATATGATAGGGTCATTGTTTTATGTCAAGAGTTTTATTAAAGTCTTCAATATGAGCAACTTCACTTAATAGAGTTTATATAAAAACTCATGAAACTTATATAAATGTAGAACCTTCACAAAAAGTTAAGGAGTTACTTTGGTACCCAAGAACCATAATCTTCCATTATTACAAATGGAGCAAACCAAATTTGCTATCATAGGTGGTCATATAACCAAATAATCTATGGCTTTCATTTCCATGATCGATAGTTGATTATGGAGGACAAAGCTTCTTCCTTGATTTAGCCACAAAACTAGTATCAATCCCTGTAGGACAAACAATTCTATGATATGCCTATGTTTTGTGCTTGTTTTCATCTGAGGAATTCCTGATTTTTGTTAGTGATGAGACCTAAGCTTTGCTATGTGGGCACTGAGACATGAGGATAAATGCCATGTGGCTCCACCCAACAAGTCCCAAAAGATCAATAGAACCCTCCCCCAAGATCAAATTCTCCCCCCTCTTCATTTGTCAATCTTGCTTCCCATTCATTCAAAGGCTAACTCTCCCTAGTAATTCCATGTTCAGGGTATGTAGGCTTAGTACGGTGGACGTGACCATATGAGGAGCAACCAATGATGGGTTGTCATATTCCTAGTGTTATTGGGAGGACTTTGAAACTCAAATGTAGGGGAACTCCTAGCTTCTGGTTGCAACAGAGGGAGTAACATTGGGAAATAGTTAGCTCTATACTATGTTCTCCAACTTTGTAGCAGTGGGAACATGTGAGTATAGTCCCCTTTATCTAGATAATAATCCCCTTGCTCTAAATGATAGTTAATGAACACTCGAAGAATAACCATACTTTGCAAAAACACTTATATAGGGTTGTCTATATCTCTAAGAGGAGCTTTCTATAAAAGATCACTTTGCTTATCCTTGTTTCATCATAAGGGGGTCTTCTTTCATAAAATGTATATCTTATTTACAAACTAGACCTATCCTCTCTGATAATGGAACCAACACCCATCTGCCAAATGTCTTCTATTATTTTTAGATTGGGTCATCACCCACACCTTTGTTTAGAACCTAAATCTAACACTTGAAGCAACATGTTGGAGACACCATATGGTTGACCAAACATTGAACTTGCCATTTAACTGAGAGGTGATGCAGGGAGAAAGATGCTCCCTTAGATGAGATATGTGCAACCATAGTGAAATTATGTATGCTAAGTTGATCCTATCATTGGTAAGGGTGCAACACAAATTCTCTACTGCATCAAGGTAAGAAATTAGGTGGTTATGAAATGATGAATTTTTGCAACCATACCTCCATTTGATCTGTTACCAAGGGGGCCTACCCACCTATTGATCTAGCTCTTTTGCTTGGAATCACTACTAACAAAAGGTGTTGTTCATTGAACATTAGGAAGGGTTCTATTTATTATAGTGCCACTGTAACACATATGAGGAACATAAGTAATAACAAAACTACGCCCTACACCAATGCAATTTCTCTTAATGAATATGTTATACAATTGATCTTTAACTTCGAAATCTTGCACTATGAGAGAGAAATAGTCTCTTTGTTATTAAATGATGCATCACAAGTATATAGAGATAAAAATAAAGGAGAGAAGGGAAGTTGTGACTATTGGATATGATGTGCATAAAGTTGGAACAAGCTACAATGTGAAGGACAAGCAATGAATTCTCCCCCAACCACTGGCGAACTCTCTTGACTCATGAGTTGACCCCTACACTAATAGTTTACCCCCCTAGTCCTATAGTGGAGAGGTGGTAAAATCTTGGTCATCTCCAGGCTTTCGTCTATCTATAAATCTTCTATCATAACTTACACTACAAATGTACTATTGAACTATTGATCTACTACTCATCACAACTCTTAATTTATGCACTATTACACCATTGTTCTACGAGTAAAACCTATTTCAGTTTACCCTTGTTTGAGCTTTTGGGACACCATTTTGCACCATCCATCTTTGCACTGGATTTGAAGTCCTAACACAAGATATAGAAACCATGCTACACCCTTGCCAATAAACAATCTCAAATGTAGCATAGAATAATGGTTATCTTTGTTGAAGAAAGTGTTACTAGGTTCGGTCTTCATAAATGTAATTTTGATCTTTGTACTTGTAAAAGAAAAGAATTATTATTTTTCTCATTATCAAGAATGGATTTCTTGTCCATTCGATAGGTCAAGCATATGTTTAAGTGCTTCTAGGAAAGTCAAAGAGTCAATGTAATTATTGAAGACCCACGTGGGCATGTGACACTATGTAAACATATGTGTTGGAGTCAAAGAAATATGTCTAGAATGATCCTCCAAAGCAAAGACATGTCTCCTCTTCAAGTCGGCTCAAGAAATGATTTTTTATGCACAAATGTCAAGTTAGCCTCACCAGGTGATCAAGTCGGCCTAAAAAGAGGGACACACTCCTATATATAGAGTAATACGACCTCACCATTAGACTAGTAAGTGATCTCTGAAGTCAACGAAGAGAAGAGGCAAGAAAGAGGTGCGAAAAAGAGTAAAAACGGTGCTTCTAGGGTAGCAAAGAAGAGAAGAAAGAAATCCGAATTGTGGAGGACTGTTTTGCGCTCTTTTCTGTCACACGTGCGAAAAAGGAAGGACATTTTTGTGGTCATATCAGATCTAGAAGTGCAACAACTTAAAGGGGTTCGATTTGGCTAAAGAGAGGTTCCAAATAGGCCTCCATCTCCAGCGAAGTAGGTGCCATCTCAAGTGAAGGAAGGGAGAAGCAAAAGGAGGTCAATTACAAGCCTAGATCAGCCACAAGTGCAAAGAATTCAGATCCACAATATGGTAAGAAGATCAACCTTTCATCTTGGAAATATCTTTCAAGGAAGGTCTCATTCTCTAGCCTAAGTGTCAAGGAAAGGGAAGCTTGCTAAGCAAGGTAGAGAAGGAAAGGAAGACTCCAAAGAAGAGGTCTCTAAGGAGACCTAGGGTTTCTGTAGTTGTTGGAAAAAGAGTTACCATCTGTCGGAAGAAGTACGAAGGAAGAGATCAAGGTGCAAAGCAGAAGAAGAAAGACTATGTCTTGTGCTCGGAGGATCTACTTGTCAAGGGTATAGTGTTTGACATTCGTCAATTAAAGTTTCAATAGGAGAAATTTTGCAAGAAGGGTTTTTTTCTTTAGGAGAGAGAGGTTTTGCCCTGGCAGAGAGCTAACATCTTGTGTTCTTGTCTTTTTGTTTTTGGTAATTGTTTGATGAAGTAAGGAGAACACACACTAATAATAACAAGAGAAGTTTGTGCTAATAAGAAAAGTAAAAGTACTTCACAAATTGTTATCATCGATAGAAGAATCTCACTATAACCTAGATGCCCAAGATTCTTCAAAATGGTATTAGAGCTAAGGTGACACATAAAGGAAGGGCATCTCAAGAGCACATAGAAGATTGAAGCATCGAGATCAAGAAGCAAGCGCACACAAAGGTTGAAGCATTAGATCTACAAGCAAAGGTTCCAGATCCATCAATAACAAGGAGGGCATCTCCTCTCCTAGATCCATCAAGAAGGATTACCATCCTGGGAACAAAAGAAAGAAGGAAGCCTTACATTTAAAAGCATCTATAAGAAGGCTCATCCAAGAAGGTTTTACATCAAAGGCTCATCATCTTCAAAGGAAGATACTCAGATCCAAGCCATTCATTGAAGATCTTCAAATCTCCACATCAAAGAAGTTTTCATCAACAAGCAAATCTCTCACAAGACAACTTGAAGGAAGCATCTTGGAGAACTCCAAGATCTAAGAAGATGAGACTTCATTTATCAAGGAAGAAACAAGATCTCCTCACTAACACTCTCAAGTAAGTATTTTTATGTCCTCTTCTGAAAATATCTAAATGTCTTTTGCAAGGAAATCAACAAATTGGTTGGGACTGCTAATTTCCTTGCATGGAAAAAGAGGATTGATCTGCCTCTCAAAGAAATTGAACTTCTAGACTATGTCAAAGGGAGTATCACTATTCCTGCTAAGGAATAGACTCAAGCCCTAGCAAAGTATAATAAGGATGAAACAAGGGCTCAAAGGATTCTGATAGAATCCATCAAGGACCATCTCATTCCTTATGTTTCCAAACTTGAAACATCTAAAGAAATCTATGATAAATTGGAGGGGCTATTCTTAGTTAGTACAACTGGAGAAGAGATATCCTTGCGTAATGAATTATATAAAATGAAGATATCCAAGGAAGAAGGAATAACTCCCAACTTCATGAAGGTCTCTGAGATGAGAGATCAACTGCAAGAACTAGGAGAAGTTATGTCAAACAGAGAGATGACAACTGTAGTGCTCAATGCATTACCCAAGGAATGGGGTAACTTCACATCAAGTATATATGCCAAGAAGGAAGCCACCCCGTTGAATGAACTTTGGTCTCTATGCAAAATTGAGGAGACTAGACTCAAAGCCAAAGATGATGTGGGATCGAAGGAGCAAGCATTTGCTGCTATGACCAAGAGAAAAGGGAAATTTGGCAAGTTTGGTCCACAAAGAAAGGGTAAAAGAGATATGTCCAAAGTCCAATGCTTTGCTGCCAAGAATATGGACACTATAAGAGAGATTGTCTTGAGTTCAAGAAGGACAACAATAGAAGGAAACAAGAAGAAGTGCACATGACCTAAGAAGTGAAAGAAGAAGATAAGAAGCAGAAGGAGGACCCACCAAATCTCTACTATGATTGAGATCAACTTCTTCACATAAGTCTTCTTTTAAAGTTTTGGGCATCATAGGAACATGTAACAGTAGGATAGAATATATGGTTTATGAGAATGATATCTTCAGGAATATAGGAGCATTATGTAGAGATAGCTCAGATAAAGATATTCATGTAGGAAGGAAGTAGCCATTGGATAACCTCATCAAGGCATAAAGGAGTGATCATGATCAAGAAGAGTCATCTAGGAAGGCCACTATCATTGGTAGAAAGGAGCATTTGCAGGATGAGGACTACTAGGATCCTCTGATGGAATCTTCAATAGAAGGTTCATGATTTTCAGGAAAAGCAGATGTCTCGATAGGAATTCCACTTATAGGGATTCAAGAAAGGATGATATGTAGGCAAGGAAAGATATAGCAAAGGAAAGACGATTGAGGTAATCTTAATCTAGGAAGCTGTCAAAGGAAGCTGAGATGATCAAGTAAAGATCTAAGATGAGGTATGTATGCATCTATGTTTTCAGTTAAGTCATGTCATCATTTGTGTTAATGAGCATGGGGAATTGCTCTAGCAGCATGATCAAGAAGAAAAGGATAGATCTCTTTCATTGAAAATGTGCATGAAGGCATGGTTCACACACTTATGAAGGTCAATATGAGAAATGTCCTCATATGGAGTATGAGGAGGTTGACTAAGAAACTTATGAAGAAGCTCGTAAGAAAAGAGATCAGGGATAAAAAGGACACCATGGACACTAGCAATCAACATTTGACAAATTTGTTGAAGGCATTTCCGAAAGAAGGCACGAGAATTCTGACTAAGGAAGAAAAAGATCAAAGGACCCTTGACACCTGGAAAGGCCTTGGAGATGTGAGAATGCAGGATGCTGATGATTCAAGCCAACAATATGTCATGATGGAAAGCCATCTCGTACGATACTATTTGATTCAATGCTATGCTTTGATTTTTCTTGAGTAATATCTGGATGAGTTCATGCAGGGCTACTAGAACAAGGGTTGTGAGTGTAAGTAAAACCTGCATTCATGTGGTGGATAGAAATTCCTGAAAGAAAGATGATGAAGAAGGAAGTAGCCATATGACGAAGGTTCCAAATATGTATCAAGAAGACCACGTTCCATGATGACATGACAAACCAAGAAGGAAAGTGATCGATGGCTGATGCCCTACAAGGAAGAAGCTCGAATGAACTTTATGACATCAAGGAAAGAAATTGATCAAGCAGATAAAGGATACATAAGAAGAAGTTGTTGATGAGAGTCCCTAGCTAAGAGGGAGCTCTGACAAGTCCTTGATTCAGAGTGAACTTGGGTACATTCCTTCATAAGAATGGGCATATCTTCCCTAGTTGAGAGGGAGAGATAGAGAACATTCTTGTCTTCACTTGGGACGACAAAATGGAGGATTGGGTAATCATTTGGCATCTGATGCTGTTTGAGGATGTGTAGGGCATCCAAGATAAGAGTAGGGAAGAGGACCGGTATTCTTTGAGGGTTGGGAATCCAAGATAAGAATAGTTCTAGAAGGTCATACTCAGTGAACACTCGGGTGGGTATGTACCTTGAGAGACAGTGATGAAGGTGTCTATAATCATTGGTCTCACCAACATTGTGCTCTGATCTATTGAGAGATAGAGCTGTCAGTCAAGGCCTTGATGTGGAAACAATGTTGGTTACTATGATGCTATAACAGATGGATTGCCAATTTGATTTCTCTTATGTGAATTCTTCAGATTGAAAATGGCCAAACACCTTGTCATGATTTATTAATACCTCCCTAGTTAAGAGGGAGTGTTGAAGAAAGTGTAACTAGGTTCGGTCTTCATAAATGCAATTTTGATCTTTTTACTTGTAAAAGAAAAGAATTATTATTTTTGTCATTATCAAGAATGAATTTCTTGTCCATTCGATAGGTCAAGCACATGTTTAAGTGCTTCTAGGAAAGTCAAAGAGTCAATGTAATTATTGAAGACCCATGTGGGCATGTTACACTATTTAAACATATGTATTAGAGGCAAAGAAATATGTTTAGAATGATCCTCCAAAGCAAATATGTTTCATGTTCTTGGTACTGGCATTTTTTTGTTCTTTTGTAGCTCCCATGGCACCTTTAGCCGCTTTTATAGTGAAACCTTATGCCGTTGAGGGTTCAAAGATGCCTTCAACTTCTTCCATTATGCTAGAATTGTCTGTAGACCTAAGGGCTTTTATAACATTGTCTAGTTTTGCTTATATGTAGTTTTTTGACATAATTGTACCTAGTAGTCCCATTGACCTATTTATGGTATTTTGTTAGACATTGATCTTATCTTATTTTTTCTTATTTGCTAGCAACTATTCTTATTTATGCCAAATCCATGTTGTGTTCTACCTAGGGTAGCCTCTCCATAAATGCATTATTTCATGACAATTTAGTACACCTAGGTGAAATTCTCTAGCTATCTAGGTTTCGAGGAAACTTCCATGTGAAGATTACATTTTCAATCATATAGGTTGCACATACATTGGTTTGTTTCAAGTATCAAACCTTGATCTTCACTTCTTAAAGTAGAGTAAGGATAGTCCCTAATACCACCTCACTAATGTGTTTTTTTGCACATGCCCTAGAATGGAGTTCAAATGCAAGCCAAACTCGAACGAGGAAATGAAAAATTAAAGTATACCATATATTCCATTCCAAACTCTCTCTATCCATGCATGCAATGTTCCTTTCGAAACTTTTTCCTCATGAATTGCCTTGTTAGGGATTTTCCATTTAGAAAGTGATTTTTTCTATTCACATGTCCTCTCCAAGAACTAGTCTCACATTTTCCATTTTGATTTTTATGTGTTTCTTCTTATGTTTTCTCCCTAGAAATCCTAGTTTTGCCTAGTTGTCCTTCTTCCTATCATCCTCCCCTATTTATATCGCCGGATAATGGGGCTACAACTTATTTTTTGTAATGTTTTCTTTGTTAGATTTTGGGTAGCTCAAAAAATATTTTGGAGAGAGGACAACCTACCAAAAAGTAGGTTGTCGGGCAATTTACCCAAAAGTGTGGGTTTGGACCCAAAATGTGGGTCTAGGACCGAAAGAGTAATAATTAATGATTGTAAGCATCAAGAGGTTGAAACTTAAAACCCTAAATTCTAGTTGTTTCCTAAATGACCCTAGAGAAAAGCATATAAGTAGCGTAAGGAGAGGCTTATGAGACATATCACTGAGAAGGATTTCTGATGCAGGAGCATTCAGCCCAAGGAAAATCATTGTAAATAGTAGACATAGGGGGTCATGTATTTTAGGAAATAGTTTTCCTAAGTATCAAGTTAATGCAATATTTAGCCCTTTAAGTGTGATTTAATTAGATAATGGGAGAATATGTAAATGCTCCCAAAACAAATAAATGAGAACATGAGTAGTGAATAAATGACAAAGAGTTAGTAGTCAAATCCAACTCTTAGATAGTTCCATGATTCAAGGAACAAGAGAGAGCTTTTAGGAATTAATTAGAGTAGATGTGGACCATTGAGCTGATAAGGGGACTTTTCCGTTTTAAAATAGAGAAAAAGATGGAGTGGATAAAGTCTGCCACATATGTATGCATGTAGCGAGCTTTAGGGCTTTTGTTAAAGGATGGGATCAGGTCCTTCATAGTAATCCAATCCAAAGTTTCCATATAAACATATGTAAGCCTACGGGCAGAGGGAGGAGGCCACTAATAGTAGAATCAGGCATGTGTGTGTGTGTGAGAACAAGGTGTCTCGAATGTAATCTTGCTTTTACATTAATATATATTCAGAGTTCTTCTTGATTGTGTCAAAGAATTAAATGCGTGTTTTAAGTGTTGCTTGTATGTGAATTCGTAGGCTCTATGACAGGAGGTTACAGATAGAGTTCTGTAAAACACGCAGAAAGAAGAGTGATTCAGAGGAATCACAATGGATTTCGAATCCAAGTGAAGAAACATAGGAAGCTCTGGAGGAATGGCGTAGCAAGGATGCGCTTAAGAATTAAGCTTAGAGAAGCTGAACCGCGGAAGGCGGAGTTCTGAAGAACAAGCAAAGGAAGAGGAGCACGATTCAGAAGAATCGAAAGGAATCATCGAGTCCAATTGAAGCATCAGAGCGGAGCTCTGGAGGAAAAGAGTGAAGTTAAGCCTAGCGAGAATGAGTTGAGCCGCAAAAGAGTGGAAAGTAGAACCTTTGAAGAAGCCGAACTAGAAAGAAGAAACTGAAGAAAACGCAGAAAAACTAAGTACAGAGAGTCGAGAGGAAAAGTGAAGGATGGGTGTTCAGCAGCCGTTGGATCATTAAAATCATCGACCAAGATTAATTCGCGTCAACAAAAAAAAACCTTTTAAGATTATCGAAGCGAGCCTTGGAAGATTGAGATAAACGAGTGCCGATTTATTGTGAATCGTTGGATCGTGACCAGATCAACAGTCATGATGTACATTGCAATCGGAAGTCGAAGGTACCAAGGGCCAGTAGTAGTGTTTAGCGGTGTTGCGATATCGCCGATAACGATATCTCGGTGATCTGCGTCAGGATTTATTGGCGATCGGGTGTCAGGGCTTCGGATATTGGAAGTGGATGGTAAGTCAGACCCGATAAAGTTATAGTGGCGGTTCCATAAGATTTGAGATCCGCCGTATAAGGGTCCAGAGCGAGATTTCAACATATTCTTGTGTATTTCCGGGATATTGTTGTTGAGTCTTTTAAGACTCAAACATAGGGTTAACTGTTTCGATAGTTGAATATCAGAGTCGGAGGGGTGATGCAACTTTATATGTAGTGTGCCCGCGATGGAGGCAAATGCCGATTGCGATGAGGTTTAGCCTCGGAAACCATGACAAGGCTATACGGTAGGCGAAAAGGTATGGTTTGCATATGTTTCCCTTTGTAAAGGAGTCCTTGAATGAAAATAACGCCAATAGTGCATTTCGTGCGATATAGCATATATTAACCAAGGTTTGGAAGGGGAAGGTTATATATGCGTGGATAAAAGGATTTTAAAGGCTCCGAAGGAGTCCTTGAATGAAAATATCGCCAATAGTGCATTTCATGCGATATAGCATATATTAACCAAGGTTTGGAAGGGGACGGTTATATATGCGTGGATAAAAGGATTTTAAAGGCTCTGAAGGGTTTTCATAGTCCCGAGGGGAGTTTTGGCAGGGTGATTAGGTTCTGGTACAAAGAAACTGTATAAGAGGGCCTTAACCATTCATGGTTTGACGATTTGACTCCATTGTAGAGTTAAATACCTGGGACAGTTGTACTTATGCATATTAGTGCATACTGTGGGTATATGCTGGGTAACCCTGGCATCATTTTGGCTAAGTTTGTTATATGCTGGGGACCCCTACATCAATTTCATTGTGTGTCAAGGCTAGAAGGATGTAGCCTTAAAGGAGCCAATTCTAAAGGCTAA